>VSMD01035504.1:81789-133168 GCA_008750895.1 Mirza zaza
GCCGGAGGCAGGGGTCCTCCCTCCCGGAGGCAGGGGTCCTCCCGAGGCAGGGGTCCTCCCGAGGCAGGGGTCCTCCCGGAGGCAGGGGTCCTCCCGGAGGCAGGGGTCCTCCCGAGGCAGGGGTCCTCCCGAGGCAGGGGTCCTCCCGGAGGCCCGTGGCCCCCTGGCCCGCCGCGCCCAGCAGCCCCGCGGAGACTCGCCCTCGGGCGGGCCGCGGCCGCTAACGCCGCTTCGCTTGCAGAGTCGCGGCGGCCGGCGGGAGGCGGCGGCGGCTACTGGGCCGCGGCGGTGCTGTGTGTCGTCGGGCTCGTCGCGGCGGCCGCGTTCATCCTCTACAAGTTCAAAAGGCAAGGCCGGCTGGCGCGCGCGCTGCTCGGGCGCATCGGAAGGGCCCCAGGCAGCGCCCCGGAGCGGGCAGGAGGTGGCCGAGTCTGGCCTGCGGTGGGCGGGAAGGCGCGGGCCGCCCGGCCCTCCCTGTTTCTGCGCCTCCTGAGGGTCCCCGGGAGTGACAGCAGCCACTTGCCACCTAACCAGGGCCCGTGTCCTCCGCTCCCTCCGCCTGGCATCTCGGCCACCACCTCGTGCAGCTCCGCCATCCTCACCCTCACGGAGGGACATGGTCCATTTCATAGATGAGGAAACCAAGGCCCAGAGAGGTTAAGTAACTTGCCCAAGGTCACACAGCTGACGCAGGCCTGGCCCATCTGTGCTTCGTTTCCCATGCAGCGGTTCCCTGTGTGCAGCATTTTGTCCTGGCCCTCCACCAGGAGAGGCTCTGGGGTGTCCAGACAGAGCTGCTTGGGGACACCCTGGGTGGGAGGGCCGGGGGCTCGTGCCGAGGCTGGTGGGCAGCAGAACAGAGTGCATTTACTGAGGGGCTTTGGCACCCCTCCTCCCTCCGGGCCTGGCCCTCATCTCTGAACGGGCTGAGCAGCCAGCCCCGCTGGGAGGAGTCGCAGCCACACGGCAGGGCCAGTCTGAGCTCGCTCGGGCTCTGGAGCCGGAATGAGCAGCAGTGACCAGGCAGTGTCACCAGGCTCCTTCCTGCAAACCCAGCCTCCAGGCGTTGCCCCGCTGCTGGGTCAGCTCCGGGGCCCCCGTCTCCGGGTTGGGGTCCCCCTTGAGGTCCGCGGAAGATGGCTCACACTTCCTAGTGCTACTTTGGAGCCAGGGGCCCTGCCCCCAAGCCCCGACCTTCCCCCCCAGCCCTGGACCCCTCCCCCCTCTCTCCCTCTGTCCTTTGGGCACCTCTTGTCTTACAAGCAGTGGCTATGTGTGCACAACACCCGCCATGGTGCCAGGGACTGGCCCAGGTGCTGGGGACACAGGGGGACTGGAAGCATGTCCAGCAGCTTGTTACCTGCCCTGTTGCTTGGCTACACCTGAAGGGGCGGCCTGAGCTGCTCTGGAGCACCCGGAGGGCTTCCCTGAGGAGGCGATTTCTGGTGGGGATCCTGAAGGATGAGTAGGAGTTTGCAGGGCAGAGATGAAGCAGGGGCCAGGCTGTGGCCTTTCCTGGTTTCCAAGCTCGCAGAGGCACTGGCTGCCCGACAGGTGCCCACTGGGCACTCTCCTACAGGCTAACGAGGCAAGAGCGAGCCGTCTCTGCCCCTGCAGGGCCTGCACCGAGCACCCTCTACACTGGCTCACAAGGCCCGTGTTCAACCACAGGGCAGCGGTAGAGGACAGAGCCGGTCCCAGAGACCTGGACCTCGCCCTGCCCTATGCCAACGGGCTCCGAGCCAGTTTCCTCATCTGTAAAAGGGGCCTCAGAAGTAGCAGGGCCGGGATGAGCAGAGGACAAAGAGGAGGAAGGGGAGGAGGGAAAGACGAGGGAGGGTGGAGAGGGAGAGGAGCAGAACCGCAGGGCCCGCAGGTGTCCCCAGGCGCCATACTCGAAAGGGTTGGGCCCCAGTCAGGTTCCGGAACAGGAGGGCCCTGGAGGCCGCCCCGGGCTGAGCGCCCTGCCCCTCCCTCGCCCCGCAGGAAACGCCCCGGCAGGACCGTGTACGCCCAGATGCACAACGAGAAGGAACAGGAAATGACAAGCCCCGTGGGCCACGGCGAGGACGTCCAGAGCACCATCCAGGGTGAGGGGTTTGTAGATGACTGTCTCGACTTGCAGAGTCTAGGTAATGCCCGCCCGGAAGCCCGCCCCGCCCTCCCGCAGGCCACCCACCCGCCGCCGGGCGCCCGCAGGGGAAGACACCAGGCCAGGCCGACCGTTGCATTCCCTCCACAGGACCGGGTATGGGCCCCCAGGGCCTCCTGAAGGGACCACTTAGGGGCCTTGTGGTAGCTGAGGGCACTGTGCCTGGCAGTGGCTAAGCAGCCCTGTGCGGCCCTGCCAAGGCAGGAGAGCACGGAAACGGGGCTGGCTTCCCCGAGGCTGCTGCAGCCTTGTCCCCACAGCCAGCCCTGCTGTTCCTGGGATTTACTGAGCATCTTACACGTGGACATACAGCACAGCACTTTACAGTTTGCACAGCATGTTCATTGGTGTGGTCACCCCAGCCGTGCGCAGTGGGGCAGCACAGCCGAGTTGTCCGTGGCCACACAACAGACCACCCATCGCGGCGGTGCGGCGCGTCATTCATGGCCCTTCTCTCTCACGGATTCTGGGGATCGGCTGGGCTCAGCGGGCAGTTCTCTCCCAGGGTGGCTCCTGGCCTTGCCGTCGATGGCTGGGTTTGCAGTGGTTGCAGAGACTTCCCCACTCAGACGTGGCAATTAATGCAGGTAGCCCCCCCCACCTGGGGCTGTCCCCGGAACACCCGCGCATGGCTTCTCCGTGTGGCTCGGGCTTCCTCACAACATGGCAGCAGAGTTCTGAGCGCAAACGCAGAGAGCGGCAGCCAGGCCGGGGCTGCCTCGGAGTCAGGCCTGTCGCTTGCTTCTTGCTCTGTAGGTTTGCCACCTTCAGGGGCAGGGGGACAGACTCCGCCCTTGGTGGGGAAGGCCGGGCCACACTGTATGCGGAGCGTGAGATAATCCAGCACTATGGGCACTAGGGCTCTTCCTCTGAAAAAGTAGGGAAACTGAGGCCTGGGAGGGTCTGAGACTTGCTGGCAGAGCCACAGCACCCGCCCTGCCCCTGCATCAGGCAGCACAGCCAGCGGCTGGACTGTGGGTGCCTCCCACGGTGGTCTCAGCTCCACAGCGGGGAGGCAGGCTCTTTTCCAGAGATGAGGAAATCGAGGCACAGAGGATGAACCATCCTTGCTAAGGCCCAGCTAGTGGGGAGCTGGAAGTCCCATGTAGGCAGGCCCCAGAGCCCCACCCTCTGCCCTGCGATTCCTCTCACCTGGCCTTGGGGAGACACTGGCTCCCAGCGAGCAGAGTCCAGTGCGCAGGAAGCTCCACACAGCCCTGCCACCGCCAGCGCAGTCATCGTCATCCGGCTTTAAAGGCCACTCCTGCCCTGCACCCACACGCCCCCAGGCCTATGAGGAGTGAGAATCACTGTCCTCAAATTTTAAAGTATTGAAAGGGACACAGAGGCGAGCCACTTACCCAGGGCCACATAGCTGACAGTGGCCGACCTTGGACTCAGCCCCAGGTGGGCCTGACCCCAAAACCTATGACCTTAGCTCTCCCCTGAGAGTGATCGGGGAACTGAATGGAACTGGCTGGTCACCCCAGCCATGCTGGGGCCCTGGTGTCCACACAGCAGCTGATCGCTCCCACATCCGCCGGCCAGCTGTGTGCCCCACCACGGGACGCGTTTGTAGCATGGGGAACAGCAAGAATCACAGCTGTCATTTGCAGAGCACTCACTGGGAGCCAGGCCCCACTTAGCACTGTCTGACCCCCATGAAGCATTGTGTCCATTCTACAGACGAGAAAGTTGAGGCCCTCACCTCAGCTGACCAGGGGTACAGCCGGGGTGGACCAGGTCTTGGGCTCACAGCCTGTGTGCCCCCAGGCTGGGGTGAGCGCCCTGCACCCCAGGACCCCCTACCACCGGCCCCCGCCCTGCGAGGACCCAGGCCTTCCCCAGTGGACGGGGTAGGGCCCAGGACAACGGGCCGGCCCTCTGCTCTCGGGCCCCTGCAGAACAAGAGCAGCGCGGCAGGACCGGCTGTCTAATCGAGCCTAGCGTGCGCAGGTGCTGCCCTCGTGCTGCAAGTGCGTCTCGCGCACAGCCCCACAGACAGTCCTTGCAGGGCGCCGCTGTCACCCTTGAGCGTGAGACAGTGAGGCCCAGGCCCGGCCCCTGAAAGGCCCCAGGACTCCTGCTCACCCTTGCTGCTGACGTTGCTGTGCCCTCTCTCCTGCTCTCGCCTCCTTGGCCTCGCCACGCCGCGCCCTGCAGCTCCCACTGCCAGGATGGGGCGACGCCTCAGCCCCTCCCGTGCCCCCTTGCTGCCGGTGCCGGGGGTCCCCGTGCAGGTCAGTGGGCACAGCGGGGCTGGCCTGGGCCTCACCTCACAGGCCCTCCCTCGGGCTCCACTGCTCACAGCGGCACCGGGAGAGCCCTCCTCAGTCACCCCTGCACCCGGCACAGGCTGAGGGGCTCCAAGGCTGCCCCTGCACCCGGGCTCAACACACTGGCTGAGGCCACTACCGGTCCCCACGCAGCCCCGTCTCCCTGTACCCCAGCCCAGGGTGTGTGCTTACGGCACATCTCTCCTGTTTCCTAGGCAACCACTCCGGCGTGGTCCTGAGCATCAACTCCCGCGAGATGCACAGCTACCTGGTGAGCTGATGGACAAACCCACCTGCGCTCCTCTCCGTCGTCCCATCCCCAGTGGGGGCACATAGCCACAGCGAAGCCGGTGGCTGGACCAACATCCCCTCAGAAACCTGCGGAAAAGCCCCTCCTCCAGCTGTCCCCACGACAGGTGACAGGCACTCCTCCCTCCGATCAATCCAAGCCAGCCCGGGCCCACAGGACGCCCTGGAGCGCAGCCAAACTCTGCCCCTCTGGGTGCCAGGCTCACCTTGGGGACCCCAGGCCCGCCTGGGGCAGGCTCTGCCCTGGACCCCGCAGAGGCCGCCCGGCTGCCCCACGTGTTGTCGCCCAGCCCAGGCCTGGCCTGACTCTGGCTGAGGTCGGTCCATCCTGGAG
This sequence comes from Mirza zaza, assembly GCA_008750895.1. Lineage (NCBI taxonomy): Eukaryota > Metazoa > Chordata > Mammalia > Primates > Cheirogaleidae > Mirza > Mirza zaza. The sequence goes on from VSMD01035504.1 coordinate 86,861, forward strand.
CCCGCCTGCTGCCCCGCTGCAAGAGCCACCGTCCACTCAGACACTCGGCACTGCGGCGCCTGTCCCTGCAGGGCGCCTGGTCCCTTCCGGACTCTGTTTCCCTCGTCCCTCCGCCATCCCTCTTCAGGTGGCCCATGCCCCTCCAAAGCCCAGGACGACTTGGGCCAGGCCCTCCTGTCACCACCCTCCAGGGTCTGCTGTCCCACCTCCCGTTCAAGTGCAGGCGTGTAAATACCTCTCTAGGTAGCTGGCTGCGTGGGGTGGGCGTTCAACTTTCTATCTCATGGCCTTTGCGTGGCCTCTGGGTTGCTTCGTCAGAGCCCCCTTCTCGGGAGCCCCTTTCCCCAAATGTCCAGGGCGCCCTCCGGGCCCTGAAGCTGGCCCTGGTTTCCCCCGGGCACTGGGGGAGGCGTGGGTGCAGGGACCCCTCACTGCAGGTCCTCGCTCTGCCAGCAGGGGCGCCCCTGGGGCTGTTCTCACCCAGTGGCCCCATTCCACCATGGAAGGAGCCAGCAGCCCCTAGAAGGGTGGCAGGTGGGGGCAGCCCCAGATGCGCCTCCATGTCGCCTGAGGACCCATGTGGAGACCAGGCCAGGAGGGGTTAGGGTGGCACAGCTGGAAGTGCTGTCAGGAGCATGCCCCTCATTTAGAAGAAGGGGAAACTGAGGCCCAGGGAGAGGAATGACTTTCCCAAGGTCACAGCAAGACGGTAGCAGAAGTGTCCCCAGAACCAGACCTCTGCTCCCCAGTGCGGCGTGAGGTCCACTCACCCAGCTTGCCTAGAATCAGGGATGCTAGTGCACGTTCAGACACAGGACGTGGGGAGCTCACCTTTTGCCTTGAAGCGGGAAGTCAGTACTTCCCTCCCCTCCTCCCCCGCCCCTTCTCCTCCCCCTCCCGCTTCCCTCCTCCCAGCAGGGCTCTTGGTGGCCACGGCCTCTCTGGAGGTGGGGAACACCGGAGTCCAGGCTAGTGACTCGCTGGCTGGGGAGTCTGAGTGAAGGTGCGCACGCTCTCCTGTGTGCCGTGGCAGAGCGTCGGGGCCTTAGCCCATCTTCCCCAGGAGAGAGGCAGGACCCATTAGTGGAGGGGCCCAGGATGAGCCCTCACACCCACAACAGTGCCACGTGAAGGAGGTACTCCACCCCTGTTGAGTGACCCATGGGGTCCAGGTGGGGACTCCAAGACCACAGGGACAAAGGGAGTCACTGAAGCCACACAGCCAAGGTTAGGGTTAGGGTTAGAGTCACTTGAGCTACACAGCCAAGGTTAGGGTTAGGGTTAGAGTCACTTGAGCCACACAGCCAAGGTTAGGGTTAGAGCCACTTGGGCCACACAACCAGGGTTAGGGTTAGGATTAGCAGGGGGTGGAGGTGTCTCAGCTGGACCCAAATCTCTCTCCTCGCCCTTCCTGCCCACCAGCTGGGGTTCCTGGACCACCTCCTCCAGAGGTTCCCTGCAAGCTGTCCTCAAGGTCTTCTTGGGGATAGGACATTCGGGGACATGGGGCTGGCAAGGCCCGTGCCAGTGAGAAGCTGACTCTCCGGGACCTTTGCCACGTTCCCCACTCACTCGCTGGCAGTCTCCAAAGGCACATTTGCAGAGATGGGCATCCTACTGGCCACCCACCCAGCTGGTCACCACCGCCAGCACGTGTCAGACACACAGGGACAGACTGTAGCACAGTTCAGGCCCCAGGTCCAAGGGCAGCAAAGGTCCCTGGAGCGGCCTTCCTCCACCCTCTCCGGTCTCACCAGTGCCTGAGGGAACCAGCTGTGGGTCTCTGGCCTTCCTCGACCACGCGAGTTAATTCTCTCAGCTGTTTGGGTAGGGTTTTTTCCTTAGTTACTTGTGGTTTTCTTGTATTTTATGTTATTATTTCTATTAAGAACATTTGGGTGTGTGGACCCGAGAACCTGGGAATGCCGTGACATCCGATATAACCTAATTCGTTCCCGTCTGCATAACCGCATAGATCGATTCATCAGCCTGCAGGTTTACCTGGTGATAAGCCTGAAGTCCCGTGTAGGTGGCGTCCAGGTGTACCCCAGACACCTGGAGTCAGAGGCTGTCCGTGTTGGCACCTGAGTCACGGGATCCGGCCACGCACATACTAGCACACGCACATAACAGCGGCCGTGCGTTCTTTCTTATTTTTCCTTTTTAAAAATAAATCATTTGTGATGCTTTTAACAAAGATTAAATGACTATGATCAGCTTTTGCCTTATTATGAAGATATTTTCAACATTTTCGTAAATGTGAGCACACACAGGACTCTAGACTTTTGGTTCCCAGAGGCACCCTGTCCAAGGACCTGCGGGAGGGAGAAGGGGCAGCTCCCAGCACTTTGGGACAGACTGCAGACGACCCTAACCTGCATAGTAAGCCCAGCCCGCCTGCTCTGGGGCCCCCACACGTGTGGGCGCCTCCCTCCCTCGGGGGGGGCAGCACCGGGTCCCAGCAGCGTGGCCGGGCGCTGGACGCTGAGGCCGGGCATGGCGCAGCCCTGCCCCACGCGGCCGGACTTCCCTCCGTGCAGTGGGCGGGCCCCTCGATCCTGCCGTGTACTCTCCCTGGTGGCCACGTGTCCGCTGCTTTTCTGAAATTGCAGTGGTGACATCGGTGAAGAACAATCTTGTTTTCTCCTTACTCTCATCCTACATAGTTGGAGGCAGAGATGGGCGGCCCCACTCCCAGACGCGTGTGTGGTTCCTAAGTGGCTCCCCACCGTTTCCAGAGCGAAATGAGGCCGCGGCTGCCAGTGGGCAGTCCGGGGGTCTGACGGGGGCTGCCGAGCAGGGAGCCTCGACGTCCCAGCGAGTGTCTGCCCTACGCAGCCTCTCCCCTGCCGCCCCGGCCCTCGTGTGATGACCTTGCACGTGAAAATATTCCGAGGGCGCTAGCAGACCAGGCATTCTTCGCACGGCCCAGAGCGAAGATAGTGCCAGAACGTGACTGAGTCAGCCCAGGGCAGGGCCCAGGGCGGGGGTGAGGTAGATCTGGGAGGTGGGGCAGAGCCACATCCGGGCACGTGCACACGCCTCCTTCTCTGGGCCATGACACCTGCTTGTTTCCAACATCAAGGTCCTCAAAACTTCCTGCCAGATCTCATGCTCCTTTGAACTCATGCCAGGCCGTGGGCTGGGCGCTGGGCCGGGGCAGTGAGCGGGCGAGACCAGGCCCTGGCCCGGGAGGGAGCCCAGGCGGTGGGAAGCGGACGCTGGCCACAGCTCAGCCAGGGGCCCAGGCCCCCCAGCCTGGGGCAGGCGCTGGGGACCCACGTGAGGAGAGGGCGTGTCGTGGGAGGGGGCACCAGCACATGCGTGCACTTGGGAGAACGCCAGCGCCTGCCGGCCATCTCCCGCATCCCAACTGCAGGACGCGGGGCAGGGCGAGGTCCTCGGCCACCGCCTGACGGCTGTGACTCCCACCACAGCGCACCAGCCCTGGAGCGTCTTCTCCTTGGGAAAGGCCAGTGGGTGTGATGAAGCGCTTCCTGGCCCAGGTTGACGCGTCCGGAGCGCGCTGGCCGTCCAGTGACTGGCGGCAGGACCCGCCTCCCGGCAGCACCGCCCAGAGCCCAGCGCTTCCTCCAGCCGCGCCCCCTCCCACGGCCACGCCTGACTGTCGGGCGCGAACACCCCTCCCCCAGACACCGGGCTCCCTGTGCACGTCCCCCTCACTGGGGGCCCTCGTGCTCGGCACAGGTGCGCTCTGGCGCTTAGGCTGGGGGCCTGACGACGGCCCGTCGTTAAGCAGGGCGTGGCGGGGACCAGCCTCCGCACGTGGGCAGCAGCAGACCTGCGAGGCGGGAGCGGCGGCGGCGATCGGCGCAGGCCGCGAGACGCACCCACCCGGGCTGGAGGGAGCCTCTGGCATCTCCCGGCCCAGCACACCCAGATTTCCTTAGACAGGAAAACGCTGCGCCAGCCTCGGGCTGCTGGAACGAATGCTGATTGCCGTGTTTCCACCAGGGCCGGTGGCGGTGGCTTGCCACAGCCGTCCCAGCCTCTCCTGGGCCTGGCAGGAGCCTGCTTTCGGCAGCCTGCGCGGCCCGGAGCCTGCAGCCAGGTGAGCTCGGACTTGCCTATCCCAGGCGCTGAGTAGCGCCAGCCCAGGCGCGTCAAAAGCGTGTGCCCACAACGCACTGGCATTTGCTTGGCGCTGTGATTTGACTGTTGATCACACGTGGCACCAGCTCCTCGGACGGCCCTCCCGTGCCTTGTGGGGTGCGCCCTGGCTCGGCGCTGAGGCAGCGCCAGTGCCGTCTGCAGCCTGCGTCGCTGCGGCCCAAATGTGCTGGGAAGGGTCTGGCTGGCGCTGGGCCTTGCGGGCGAGGGAGAGACTGCAGCCAGCCCGTGCTGGGGCTGAGGGAGACGCCGCGGTGACAACAGCCTCAGTCTCTGCCGGGGCCAGCCGGGCGGTGGCACTCTCCGCGCACCTCCATAAACCCTCCTGGTGGCAGCTCCGTGGAGGCGACGCCACCCTCCAGGGCCAGGGAAGCAGCTCAGGAGCCCGGGCCCGCCCAGGGCCCTGCCAGCGCGGCCGCGAGATGGGCAGCCGCCACGGGCAGGGCCAGGGCAAAGGCGTGGGCTCTGACTAATCTTTATAAAGCTCCCCCGGGCGTCAAGAGGGGAAGCTGGTGACCAGGGAGGAGCCCGTCTGCCACGCTGTCCTGGGAGCCATGGGCAGCTGGGGACATGTTTTTAAGATGGAGCCACGGTGGGACTCACTGTTGGCTTGAAAGAAAGACGTCCAGGACGGCAGCCGGCGCACCTGAACACCAGGCGCAGAGGACCGCAGACAGGGTGGGAGAGGCGGGGGGAGGGGGAGGGGCAGGCAGGCAGGAAGTTGAAAGTCCCTAAGATTGACGTGCCTGTGGGCCACCTGGGAGGGGAGCGTCCCCACAGCAAGCGCAAGCTTGGCCCTCAGCGGCGACAGGCCAAGCGGCAGGAGAGGTGTGGGCCCCCGGGGAGCTGGGGAGCGCTGCCCGGTGCGGAGTCGACCTGGCCAGGCAGAGGCCTGGGGGGCATCGCAGGAGGGGAGGGAGAGGACGGCCACCGTGCAGGGCCGCTGTCACGGTGTTCTTGTGACTCAGGCGCAGGGAAGTGGGGCAGCGGCCGGGAAGGTGAGACGGGCAGACGGACATGGGGAGACAGAAGGCGAGGCGGGAGAGGAGGTGTGTCCCAGAGCGCATCCTTGGGGGTGAGCAGACAGAGCCCGCACACGCAGAGGGGCCCGGGCCACTGGAAGCAGGGAGCTCGCCCTCACGCAGGTGCCCACGGAAGCACCTAGGTGGCAGCGTCTTTTCCGGCTGGTCCGCGTTCTCAGGAAAGGATGGAGTGAGGTTGCTGCTGACAGGGTGCAGGCAGGGGCTGAGGAGAGAGAGGGGCTGAAGGGTGAGATTCTCTCCAGGGAGAGTGAGAAAATGGGTGCACTGAGGACGTGAACAAAATCGCCAGCAGGCGAAGGCCCCACGGGAGACCTGGGCCACAGAGTTTGACAGCAGCCCTCCGTCTGGCTGTCTCTGCCAGCCTCGGTGCAGACGCAGGCACAGGGCAGGTAGGTGTCCTCAGGCCACGAATGTTGTAGCAGCTCCGCACTCACTGTCGTCCTCTCGTAATGTCCCGAGGCCCTGATCAGGCTGCACGGCCATCCCAGAGAACCCGTAGTCTTAAATCACACGCCCCACCCCTTCAGCCAGAGGTCAGGTCTCACCGGTGTCGGCCGAGAAGCAGGAATTCTGCTTCCAAAGGATATAAAAAGGCGAGACAGCCAATGCACCGGCAGACAGCCCCACGCATCCGCATTTGGGACAAGGAACAACCAGAGTGCGGCCGGGGCTGCAGGAGTAAACGCTCGGGCTGCGCAGGTTGAACCTTGGACCATGCTGTCCAGGACAAGCCCACTCGACGCTGAAGCAGACACGCGCCCCACCATCTGTTTGGGGCTGTGGCCCTCGGCTGCCCTCGGGGGACATAGGGAAGAGAAGGACTCCGGCAGCACCTGAGAATACGCGCTGGCCCGTGAGCCGGACCTCGGGGTCTGCAGGGAGCTCTCCCATTCCAGGGTAAGTAACTGGAGCGGAAAACAACCACAGCCCCAGGGCCTGGGAGGGGCCGGGAAAACAGTCCCGGGTCTAAGACGCTGGGTGGCTGCCCTGTGGATGCAGAGAAAGGCTCACTGTGTGGACAAGAGTTTATTAACCGCTTTGGCACGGCGCTCAGCGGCCACGCCACCTGGCCCACAGCCACACTTACAGTCCGCACGGTGGTCTGTGCTGTGCACTGACGACAAATCCGTTTTGCTCTTGTGTGATGAGGAAAGCTTGAAAGCACTGAAAGCTTGTTTTACTTTACAGGCAGCTTTACTTGTAAATCAGAATAGGTAACACATACATCTATGTTTCATTACGTTATTTTTAAATGTTCACAATTTTATTTTGATAAATGAAAAATTAGAAAAGTCATACCACGGCTGTCGGCTAACGTCGACGCTCGGCTGTGCGCGTTCATCTGTGGCTGTCGACTGTAGTCAAAGCTCGTACCGAAGTGGTTGAAGGGAGCTGGAGAGAATTTTCAGGAACTGTGTATTTTGTCTTGACATACAATGCAAGAAAACGTGCCCTCTTTGAAACAAGGTAGTAAAAGTCTGCGGGTTGAATAGAAAAGCACGTTGTTGAAGTGGCAGGAGCAAGGAAAGCCATAATGGATGCGCAGAATTACAATCTGCATGACAGATACAGAGTGGACAGAGGATGACGCAAAACTGTCACCACCAAATAGGACAGATTAAGTGTCCCTAAAAATAGCACAGGAATGAAGAGTAAATAGAAGACATGGAAGATACCGAGTGAGCTCAACTCAGGAGCTGGGGTCCCTGGGCTATGCGGACACAGGCTGCGCTGAAAGTATTGAGTCTGCAGGTCAAAGGGGCTCACACAGTCGCAGGCAAAAGTCCATCCTGTAAAAACTTGTGAATATGGAAAATGAAGATGAAGAAAATCCTGCAAATGTCTGAGCAGAATAATCAGCCGCAGGGGTGGCTGGAGCCTCTGTGGTCTGCGTGCGGGAGACGGCCGGGGAGGGATGGCCACAGACTGTTGGCGGGAAAGTCTGTGGCTCAGTCTCAGTCTAGCTGTTTGCTATTCACTTGTAAAGGAAACAGAAAGGGGCTCTTAGATTTCTAAGAATTCAAAAATGTAGGATGCATGCACCTTTGAAGAAAGAAAAGACTTCAAAGATATCCTCTTATCAATGGGAGTGATTTGAAAGCAAGAACTCCAGGAATGGGTGGTTTAGGGGGTATCAGGATTGTAGGAGCATCAACACCACTCAACAATATTCATCCAACTAAATGTGAAAATAAAATAGAGTAGAAAGTTAAAAATCCCTGGGCATAGCCCTGAAACCAAAGGTTTAGAGTTTGTTTTGAGACAACTGCAAGATGCGATTTTGGTCATTAAATTGGCCACAGGTGGCTTCTGTTTCCGTTTCATGACCAGGAGTCCCCAGAAGGCTACCGCCCTTTGCTGGGCACATGCTTCACACACCACGCCCCACGCTGCCTCACCTGCTGTCAACCCGGCATTGCCGAGGCCGCCCCAATTTCTCTTAATGCAAAGGAGGAGAACTGTATTTCCCAGCCCCAAGTGCCCCTGCGTCTCAGCAGTAGAATCTGCCAAGTGAAGGGCATCGATGCAGGTTCCCAAGTGGACTGGAGGGAGGGCCGTGTTCACGGGGGCAGTTACAGGCAGACGCGGGGACAGGGGCAGAGTTGGAGCAGCTCCCAGGACAGCCCTTGACAGCCACCTGCTTTGGGTCACAACCCGAACCAGCTCCTGGGAGCTTCCAGGAGGTTCCTGAGACTCACAGCAACTTCTGGTGAGGTTGATGCACAGGCTCTTCCTGGCCACCTTCCTGACTTCCCTTCACCAGGGACTCCTACGCCTCTGACCCCTTCGTTAATCCTCCCTAACTCGGAATATCTAGAGCAGCTTCTGTGTTCCTGACTAAACCTGACTGCCAGAGTACTTGGGATGTGGCACATTTGTGTCTTGCCAAGCTTTCTGGAGAGCCTGCCATTCTCTCCTCACCAGACCCTCCAGCATCGTGTCGTGGGTGTAGCTGTCAGCATCAACCTGCACCCAAGGAGGAGCCGTGAAGGTACACAGTTGCTTCTGCCAGGGGTGAGTAATTGGCGGTGGCATTGTCCCTTGCAGGTAGGCAATAAAAAGGCATTCACCATTCACCAGATTATTTGCACCCTGGGCACTGGGAGCCGTGATCATTTCAGATAAATTTCCCACATCTGAAATGGCAGCTACCGCTGTGATCAGCACGTCCTGAATCCACAAGTCCAACCTGCCACCCCGGACAGTCCTGCCGCTGATGGAGACATAACAGGAATCCCCACCCCTGCCGCCTGCGGGGCTCCCATGGTGGCACTAATCTCTGTGATTCTCCCAGTGATGAAATACTGCTTCTTTTACTGTTTTAATAGGAAGAGGACTTTCCAAGGGTTTTCGAGTTGGCCCTTCCTGCCACGCTAGTCCAACAGGAAAACCAGCATGGCGAATCTGCCCGTCACCAAGCGTGTCCCACCTGCACACTCAGGCGTGGCGGGAACAATCCCGGTGGGTTTGGCAACCTGCCAGGCCTGCGATAACACAGACAGGGACCAAATGTCGGCAGTAACCTGCCTGCTGCCAGCCACGCTCTGAATGCTGGGCACAAGGATATTTTTGATCCCAAGGAATTTGCCGCAGGTCAGAGTCAGTGTCCCCAAATGCCCCCTAAGTGTGAGGAGTTTGCCTTCCTCGGTGCACAATTACCCCAGTGAGCGTCCTGGGGGGGGAGGGGGGTCTTCATTAGAGATTCCACCAAGACCACATACCGGAGGCTGCAACCGGCCCTGCATTCCTGGGGCTCCGGCCTGGGACTGGTAGGGTCCCCATCATCGTGCTGGCTCGGGGCTCTCTCTAGTCACCAGATCTAGAATATGCCTCTCTGTTTATTTTGTGCAGAGTAAGACTTCAGTGGACTGTCTGACTCCCAGGGACACCACAGTGAGTTGGTCACCATGGAACCGCTCCGTGAGTCACTGCTAGGACCTGGCCTTGAGCCTCAATAACGGCGCTTTGTCTCTGGAAATGGGGAGCTAGCATCTGCATTCTCCTGCTCCAGGGTCCCATTTCCCCAGGGGATTCAGAGACCTAGTCTCAGTGGTAACAGGTCCCCTTCTCAGCTCTGACTTGCAAAAGGCAGCCACCCCAGAGCTTTCCAAGAATGAAGCCTGCACCAATGAACTTCCTCCAACACCCCATCCAAGGGAGTGTCCGCTGGACCTTCCAAGTTCTCGATGGCAGAGAGGGTGACAAGGTAGCACAGTGTGCTCATCTCCTGTGCCTGGGCACGTCCTCCCCATGTGCTCTGCGAAGGGTTGTTCTGCTTTCTACCCTGCCGCAGCCAGAGCCCGGAGTCCTCCACTGCTGCCCGCAGTGTGCAGAGGCTCGCTCCCCGGCAAGGCCGCCTGCTGGGCGCCCGCCTCCGTGGCTGCATCGCAGCCCCGCTGCTCCCGTGGGCAGCGTCTGGCTATCTGCTTTGCTGTGGCGGCCGCACACCTCTGACACAGTCGGTGTTCAGTAAATATTTCCCGCATAAATAAATGAAGGAACCAGCAGCTGAAGAAAACGGTAGTGTTTCCACCGCTGAAGAGACACAGTACAGAGGAAAAGGATCCCAGCTCAATCAAAGTCTGATCTGCATCGCCGAATATTTCGTGGATCCGCTAGTTCTCTGTCACTGATGGCTCCAAAACGGACATTTAACCTCAGCGGACTGAGATGATGTGCGAGAAGCACTTAGAACAACGCCCGGTGCAGAGCGATCGCCGAGAGAGGATTAGGGTTATTGTTGCTGTTGTCACTGTCACATCAGCGTTTCTGAAAAGTTGCTCTCAGACAAGGCTGGTGCTAGGCCGCCCAGACACAGAGGCAGGTGGCCGCTCCTCTCCCAAAGAGCTCCCAGCCCGGCGGGAGTGGGAGACGGGTCTGAGGCCAACCGAGGCACGGCGGAATGGGCACGAGGGGGGTCTCCTGAGGCGTCTGTGCAGCAGGAGGGGCCTGATAGCCACGTGGGTGCGGGCTGTAGAGGCAGCACACCTGTGCAGAGGGTGCGTTGGGACACACACCTGTGCAGCACACCTGGGGGCATACAGTCGTCCTGGGGGTGCTCACTTGGAGCCAAAGTCGAAGGAAGAGGACAAACAGCGAATGCCGACAGTGCAAGCAGCTCCTCGAGCCTCCTCCACGGCCACATCCACCAGGAATGACGAGCTCCGCTTTAGTGACCGCATCAGAGAGCTCCGAGGGAGGCCAGGGAGGAGCGGCTAGCTCGGGGCTCCAGGCCCAGAGGAAGAGGAAGTCGGGAGGGTGGGTGACAGGGACTGGCAGGCAGGCTCTGTCAGGCTCCAGCAACCATTTCTTTAACGTTGACAGCCACCTGGCTGGTCCTGCCCAAGGTGCCTCTTCTTTATAGGTGATGCAAAGGCCAAGGGTTGCCACCGAAGAGGAGGTCCTGGTGGGGCAACGAGCCCGTTCCCACCCACCGTGAAAGCAAAGGACACCTGTCTCAGGATGCACGTGGCTGCAACAGTCAGTACAATGGTCCCCAGGTGTCTAAATCTGCTTCACCGCCACGCGGTGGGCAGAGTGACAGGTGTGGGAGGTGGAAGGAGAGAGGTGAAGCCAGGCCAGTGGACCTCGTACTGAGGGAAGGGGGGGCACATGGCCATGGTCAGATTTGTGCTTTAGAAACTGCCAATGGCTTCCCCACGGAGGGTGGGTTACCTCAGAGAGCCTGGGCAGTAGGTCAGGTGAGGGACCAGGCAGCCTGAGCCCTGGAGGGCAGGGATGGGGGTGCAGAGTTCAGAGGTGACTAGGAAGGAGGATGGGCAGGGCTGGGACCAGGCCAGCTCACCCCCAGGTCTGCGGCCTATCAGGTGGCCGGCAGGCCTGCATGGGCTGGGGGCCAGGGTGGGGATGGTGAGTTCTGCTCTGTGCATGTCAAGGGAGGTGTGCAGGGGTGTCCTGGGAAGATTGCATGGCACCTGCAGACCTGAAGATGTGCAGCCTGGAGGTGAAAGAGAGAGGGTGGCCCTGCGCTCTCCAGACTTCCAGGTCTCCAGCCACAGACGCGCTCAGGTTGCATCTAGTGATGAGGTTGCATTGCAAAGTTCCAGCCAGGAGTAAAGAAAACATGCCACAGCCCACAGCTCAGTGGCCACCTAGCAAGGCCCCCAGGTCCTGCTCCCCGCAGCAGGCACGGGCCTCCCTGGGCCTGGCCCAGCTGCACTCCTGCTTCCCTCAGCCCCTCTGCCCTCTCTGCCTCCTGCCTATGGCCTTCCCCTGGCCTGGCCTGGATGCTGCCCCAGCGCCCACATTCCTGCCCTCCTGTTGGGCAGCGCACTGATAGCAGACTCTCAGCTTACACGCAGCTCAGGCCCAGGGGTGGTGGGCGTGCGGCTGTGGGTGGGGAGAGCCCAGCAGGAGGGGTCCTGGCTGAGGCCCTGGGAGCGGGCGAGGCTGCGCTGCCGTTGGTGCCAGAGGCATCAGGGAGGCGCTGGGCAAAGGCCTTTGGGAGACTGTGCCAGGAGCCAGGCCACACCCGGTGTAGGCCGACTTCCCAGAGCATGGGCCAGGCGGCAGCAGCATGCTGGCATTTCACGCTGCCGACTCTCACAAGCCTGCCAGTTATTGCTCGGCCACCCTATGGATGAGGGAAGTACGAAAATCAAGCCAGGATTCGAACCCGAGCATGGTGACGCTAAGGCTGCTGCCCCTTCCGGAGGACTGGGGTGTGTGGAAGGACTGACCTCATTATCATTCAGGTCAGGTGAGGCCAACAGACCAGCAACGACTGTCATTGGAAAGACAGTTTGTCACAGTCCTCAGGGAGGGCCGGGCAGGGAAGCGCAGGTCGGTCAGGAGGCAGAGGGGAGGGAGGACAGCGGGGCGGGAGCACGAGCCTCCGCTGTGGTTCCTGGGAGAAGGAACAGGTGAGGCCGGTGCGCAGGCTCAGGGTCGGGCAGCTCGAACCACTCGAGGCTCTGGGCACTGGGGCTGCATCTAGTTGCCTGGTGCCCCGCCTGGGGTGACCAGGGCAGGTGTGTAGTGGCCTGGAATGGGAGAGCCCTGGGAGCCCCACAAAAGAGGTGGTGGTGTGGGCTCCGGATGGGCTCGCTGTGAAAGGTTTGCGCAGAGTGCCACCCCCAGGGTCGTCGAGGACCCACACATCACATCACGTCAGGAAAGGCCCTGCTGAGCACATGGGCAGCCGTGCCCGTCCGAGTGGCCGGTGGGCTTCCACAGGGAGGACGCAGCCAGCTCGGCTCTGCACCAGCCCACCGGCTCTGGGAGAGTTCTGGAGGCACCAACCCCTCCGGGTTCAGGACCAACTTAGACTGAGCCCCCTGTGCAGGTCAGCATGCCTGACCCCTTCACTAGGTCTGCACCCTGCTAGGGCTCCTCCCCTACTTTGTGACTAATGGGCCACTTTTACAGCACTGTGAAATTGATAAAATTTCCCTCATAAAATGTCAGGACCACAGACATCGGCCAACGTTTACTCTGCTCTCTTTAAGGGGCTGGTTCTTTATCTGTGTTCCCTGGGCTGGCGACGCCCAGAACTGAAACTTACATGACAAATATCCCCGGGTACTCACCGTAGTTTTCAAATGCAAAGCCAAGAGTTCTGGTGTCCTCTTGCTAAGTTTTAAAAAGAAATTAAAGAGGCACTTCTTCCCATGTGGCAGCTCACCAGGACATGACCTCTATTCAGACCAAGAAGGAGCATCACTTCAAAACAGCCTCTCTAAAAGCTTTAGCTGGGCTCGCTAGGCGAGACAAATTGCCACCAATGAACAATTAACATGCCCGCAGCAGAGACGCCTCTGTCTTCTCAGATGCTGCCTCGGACCAGTTGCTCTGAGTGTAAGGAGGCGAGCGGGGCGCTGGGAGAATGACGTATCTGTCATCACAGACGACCTGTAGCACTGATCACACCTCCCAACTGTGACATAGTTGCTTATATTCACAGCGGATGACCCTCCATTATCTGAGTGACCAGCCCACGCCACACCAACACTGCCAGTACCACATGGAGAGGAGGATTAGGGTGCAGGTACCATCTGGGTCACCTGGCCCTCGGCCTATAAAAGGTGGGTCTAGGTAGGCCATCTGTCACCCATCAAGTCCCTGGGTCCTCCAGGCCACAGCTCTCCCGTGCTCACACTTGGCCTCTCTTACATGTTCACTCACATTTCCCGTGAACACTTCATATTCAGCAGGCCCCATGGTGACCACTGACCTCTATATGTGTGCCACCCCCACCAAGCTGCTGCCCCTTGTGTCCCATCTCTCGGAGCAGCACCAGCCCTGCTGCTCAGGTTGCAGCCTGACGGGCTCAAGGTTAGTTCCAGGGGAGAAAGCAAGGCATCTTGGGGTTTCTTCGCCTGTCCAGCTGCCTTCTCGATCAGTCGTCCAGGTGGATACATACACCTGTGGCAGCCCCAGACGCCTGTCTCCGATGCAAGTCTCAGGGCTCACCCCTCTGCAGGACAAGAGGCCCACCCTCCCCTCCACCTTCTTCCCGCACTGGCGCCCCAGCCACACCCACTGCCAGCCTTGCCCCAGGCAGTGCCCGTCCTCCAGCCTCCACAGCTCTGCTGCTGCCGTGGAGTCCCTGGACTGTTGCCCACCTAGCTTCTCACTTCTCTCCTAGCCCGACTCCTGTCTACACTTCGGCCCTGCTCACATAACCCACCCTCTGCAAAACCCTACCTGGCGGCCTCACAGTCAGCTGCTCTTTCTTCTAGGACTCCAGGATCTTCACACGGGCCTCCACGCAGGACGCACGTGAGCGTTCTCCGTTTATGCATGTTCTTGCCAACAGTGAGCCCCTAAGCGCAGGGATCAGGTCTGATCCATTTCTACTTCCTGACAGGCACAGAGCCTGGCACTTCTGGAATGTCAAGTCTGTAGACCCTGCGCCACCTTTTGATAACAACTGTGGCTCCTTCATCCTCCTGCCTCCCACGTTCAGCCATGACTTCTGACCTCTCTCTCCCCGTCACATGGCCGAGCCCAGGCCCCCATCACCTACAAGGACAACCTCTCAGTCTGCACCACACCAGCCGCACGCCGAGCATCACTGGAAGAGTTCGGTTTATTAATACACAGATGGGTCACGCCGAAGGGCGCCAGTCTATGGGTTACACCATGGAAAACAGTAGAAAAGATCAGGGAGGCAGAAAATGCAAGAGAAGCAACTACAAAATGGGATAAGTAGACTGAAAACTAGTATTTTCATTGTACGTTTCTTTTCATAAAATTTTAACTTTATGAATTAAATACATTGAGAAACACAGTGAAAATATATTTACAGTCATTTAAAATGGGCACTAACAACATATTTAATTTAAAAAAATCTTCCTGTTTGTTTGCCTGTTTCTTTCAAAGAGAATTTTAAATATGACTTTAGTTTTTAAAAAATACAATAAGGAAATAATTACATTCTTAATATGAAAACATTTTACAACTTATAGCCATGGTCAATTCTGAATATCTATAATTTAAAAGTTGATGTTAAAATTTAAAGTCAATATTTTCCTTTCTCATTAGAAAGTCAAATAGAAAGATTACCTTATTAAAAACACCTTTGGTCCCTAAGAATTATGATCTGAAAATCCCATTTCGAGAATCACTCCCATGGCTACAACTCAAAATACCTGATACACCTGCACATAGCAGCGCTGAGCTCTCTGGAAGACCATAGCTGGAACTACTTCTGAATATGAGCAACAGGATGCCTCTGAAGCAAAAAATGTCCTAGGGGTAAAGTTTTCCTTCCTTTAAAAATGGCAAGTTATCCTGCTGCAGCTTGGGTACCACCAATAGAGGTGGTTTTGCTTTTCCCACAATGCTGTCTGTGCCAGGTGCATTGATGGCATGGAAGTTTTACTTTATTTATTTTTAGTTATTTCACAGTATGAACCCGGGCCACTACAGGGATAAGAAGAAAGTATTAATAACAACAGGAACGAAAAGACTGCCCTCTTTAAAACTATGTCATGAATTTGAAATTGTTGTTCCCATTATTATTTTAGAAAGAGAAAAGAGGAAGGCAGGAATTTAACATTTAAATGTTGCTATGACCTTTATATAAATTGATGAGCATCTTGTCTGCCGACGCTGATGCCATAGAAACTTCTGTGTCGTGCCCCTGGGAAAGGCTATTTATAAGGATCAACACCCGCTTGGCTGCAGGGCGCACCTGTGAGCTCGGGGTGTCGGCCCCTGTGACTGCATGAGGCACAGGCGCCAGCTGCAGATGAAGCCGCATCCCTTTTCTCTGGGTGGGGGTGGGAGGCCTGCCCGTCCCTGGGAGGTCTCTAAGGACATGAGTTAGGTGCATAAATGGGGAATATTGCCTGGGGAGCAAGGTCTGTGGGCAGAGCTTACATTCCCCCTAAGAGTGGGTTAGCAGAGTCAATTGTCTTTCCTGGAAAGGTAAGATGTGACCATAAAAAAGTGAATTTTGCCCACAGCTCCTACCCCAAACCCTAGCTTCAAAGCTGTCCTTTGGAAACAAAGGACAAACTCCAAATTTCAGCCATAATGACAGCGAATGTGCAACTCTTTCCCAGAGGTGGCCTCCGGAGCCGAAGACATGATTTTTGAAACAGACTTTTCAAAAAAGTGACAAATCTCCACCATATCAGAGTAGTTTGGCTTTTTGGAAACAGCCAAAAATAACTTGGGGACAAGATGAATAAAGGGGAGATCAGGCCTGGCAACACCAAGGCGTAGGCACAGAGGGGACAAGACAGGTTTTACTGTGTGGCTGGTGAGCACACACCGGTCAGTCCCAAGAGAAGGGCTCTGTAGACAGGGGCCCAGCCCCTCCGTGGGGCAGTCTGGCCCGATCTGGGACCGTGTGTCTGGGGTGACCCGGCAGACCCTCTTGGGTTACCCAGCAGTGATGCCGCCGGCTCCTCTGGTGCAGACCGAGCCGTCCTGCCCGAGCCCCCACAGAATCTGACCAGAGGGAACGTGACGGTCCACACCTGTGCCCAAGGGGGGACCAAAGCAAGGCCTTTAACCATCAGAGTTGTTTCTATGAAAAAGGTTGGTTAGTGAATTAAAAACATTATAAAAAATATAAAAAGGAAGGGATTTTGAAGGTTGATGACACCTTACGAAAATACGGCTGGAAGCAGGACCCTGAGGAAGGACACTGGGGCTCGAGGTTATGATAGAAGGGCTCTGGGACCCACAGAGGTCAGCCCGCTCACTGACCTGTCCTCCACCCGGCCCCAGCTGTGCAGCCGCCACGTTCCTCACGATCCAGTCAGCATCCTAGCACGGCGTGCCAGCACTCTGTGACGTGACTGTCTGCTAAAGTAACAGGTGATGCTGCAAAGAAATCTGACTTCTCCGGGGCAGCCTGCACCCTCACAGCCAGGAGCGAGTAGGCCTTCCCCCCACCCGCCAGCCTGGCTTCCTTGCAGAGTAAGACAGCCACGCTCACAGCTGCTCCAGAAGCAGGGAGAGCTCATTCCTGGGGCACGTTTTGGGAGGGTAATAAAATGACATCACTGTCAGAATTCTGACAAGATGTCTCCTGTGTGTCTAATATGTACAGATATAAATTAAAAACTATATTTACTGATCATATACAAATAAATAACTTATTTTGAAGCAAATGCTTTAACTTTCTGATCAAATCTGGAAATGTTGAGAGGAACATAGGACACCAAGGAGCCCGATGTCAGGGCCTTACCTCCCACAGGACCCAATTACAATAGTTCATGGAACATCTAGTGTCACTTAATTTTGCTGTCCTCTTCAAAGGCTCATGGCCGTGAAAGTGATTTACAAACCTGGGATTTTAAAACTACATATGCTCGGAGTCTGGCATCAACCACCTGTGTCCTTGGGCAAGACACTCCCAGAGCTGCAGGGCCTCCATCTGCAAAGTGGTAATGCCAGCCAGGTGATGGCTGAGGGTCACGTGCTATGCTTAACGCTACGCCAATGTTTCACCTGCCAGTGTCTGATGCCCACCTCTGCTGGGCCAAGACCAAGAATTCAGGCTGGTCATTGTTTCCCTTCTTTTAATAACAATCAGCACCTGGCACAGCTCTCTTGGGCAAAGAAGGCTGCCAATCTGAATGGCCAGGAACCTTAATTTGGAAAACTTTATTTGACCTGAGGGCAGCAAAAATCTATGGTAGACCAAACTTTTTTCCCTTTATAGAAAATTAGTTTCATATGATACGAAGCGGTTACAGCTTCCTATGATGAAAAGAAAATCCCCACTGAGGAAGGGGCTCCTCCTGGCCGTCCTGGGGACAGGCTGAGGCATCTGGGAAGCTTCTGCCCTCCCTGCCCGCCCGCTGGGGTTCCCCAGGGGAAGCTGATGCACTCAGTGCTGTGTGACGCGTGCTGTGGGTGACTGGGAAGGAAGGGGCAGCAGAGTGAGGACACCAGTTGATAGCTCATGAACCAGAAATGCTCTTGGTAGATGGCTTTGCGATAAATTCAAGTTTCAGGTGGACTCAAGCTGTGTAGCTTCCAGATCTTGCTATAAAACTTTCATACACGCTGGCGACGACTTTCCTGCTCTAGCGAGTGAAATCAAACATGGCTCTTGCAGGGCTTGAGCACCATGCATTACACAGTAATCCAACCTGTACAGGCTGTGGCGACAGGGCTCACCCCAGGCTGTGCTCCGGGCAGGACTTGGGGAGGCTATGTTTTTCTGCCACCTCTTCCTATATTTGATAAGAAGAACATTCTAGATGGTGGATGAAAGGTTTGCAGCAGGAGCAGCATCACTATAGTCCTACAGTCACACACGCTGTGACAGGTCCCGGTGGCTCAGTCTGCAGAGGGGTTGTGGGGACATAGACTTTTACTCTCCCATCAGTGGCTGCACCTTCCCACACAGGAGCGCCCTCTGGAGACCAAGAAGTTAGTCTGATTCTTAGACCTACGGGGTAGAAACCAGCTGTGAACTCTCTCTGTCTATGCCTCAGGCATCTGAACTCTCCAGAAATATTGCACAGAAGGTGAGCAAGAAGGCCACCACCGAGGCCCGCCCAGGCTGCTGTGCTCAGGAAGGAACCGTAGCCGAGCCGGCCGACCCGCTCATGGCTTAATTTATAAACTGGAGAGGGGGCAGGGAGGGGTGAAAAGCCCGCGAAGGCCCATTTCCTGCTGCATGATGGCATCATTCTACAACTGAACAAGCCCCAGAACTTGCTTGCTTTTCAAAGGACTGCTCCCACCAGTAAATGCCCTGGAAACAGACCACAAGCCAAACCTCTCCTCACCGCCGCCGGCTGCCCGGTTCTCGGGAGCACCTGCCGCCCTGCGGTGGCCGGGGCAGAGAGCAGGACACGTCAGTGAAGTATTACAGACACCCCGCTGCCTTTCAAAAGCAGCACAAATAATTAAAAAGATACAAAATCTCTGGAAAATCCTTAGATCTAAGTGCGACACACAGTACAAAGAGACATTCTTTAAAAACAGGTTTAAAAGAATGGCAGCTTTTCACCTCCTGGTGACAAAAGCATCTGTCCACACACACAAAAAAAAAAAAATTAAAAAAAAATTAAAGGGTAAAAAATGTTTGACAGCACAGTCTTCACCTCCAGTGAGGAGGGGGAGAGCTAGTGACCCGGCCTGCTGGCAGGTGTGCAGGCGTGCTCAGCGCCACGCGCCGGCACACTCACACCCAGAGCACCCGGGGTCCACGATGTGCCATGGCTCCCCCGGGTTTCATCTGGGCTCACGATCCGTCTGTCTTCAGCTGGGACTGGGTCAAAACTGGTTAAAGCAATCATGTAACAGGTTAGAAAGATGCAACTTCTCCGCCTGACACAGGTCCTTTTACAATACCTTTTCATCTCTTTCTGTTCTTGTTTTTAACAACGTTGGAAACCAAGTCTCACGAGTACATTTTTTAAAGGGCACCAATATACAGTAGCAAGAAGACACGTGAGCCGGGGTCGGGGTGCTGGTCTCAGAACTCGTCACGCTGCCAGAGCTTCCTGTGGTCGTACGGGTGGGGACGCCGGGTGAGGGCCAAGCAGTCCCTGACTGAGGCTCAGGCAGCCGTGACTGTCCTTATGTCCCATTCTTCAACTCCCATTCCTAGAGAAAAGGAGAGTTGTGTGAATCCAAACAGCAAGACGTCAGCTGACGTGAGTTGTGCCACCTCCTGCCAGCACTGGAGTCGGGCGGTGTGGGGGCTCGGCTGCTGCCGAAAGCCGAGCGGTGGTTCTCAAACAGCAAGCACAGACTTCGTACCACATGGCCCAGCAATTCCAATTCTAAGTGTTGACACAAGAGAACCAAAAGCAGGGTCTCAAGCAGATATTTGCACACCGATGTTCACGGCAGCACTATTCACACTAGCTTAAAGATGCAAACAAAGCCCATCAATGGATGAACGGAAAAATACAAATGTAGTGTACACATAGGGTAGAATATCACTCAGCCTTAAAAAGGAAGCAAGTTCTGGCCTGCTACAACATGGATGAACCTTAAGAGCATTTGTGCTCTTGAAACAAGCCAGTCACAAAAGAATAAATCCTGTAGGATTCCACTTATACGAGGACCCTAGAGGAGTCAAACTCACAGAAAGTAGATGGTGGGTCCCAGGGGCTGGGGCCAAAGCTGGGACAAACTCACCTGCTCCACAACAGGGCCAGCCCACCCCCACTCTGCCCTGCCGCCTGAAGAACAGGCTGCACTGTGCTTCTGTACTTGGTCCTCTCGACAGGCGCCCACGCCCGCCCTCCGCCCTGCGTCCCCTGCCAGACTCCTACACACCCCGAGGACCAGGCTCCAGGGCCCTCTGCCCTGAGCGGCCCCCACCCCTGCTTTGGGAGCACACGTCGCCGTCTGTACACTACCTCTGTGCCTTCTTCCACACACTGTTATCACGGTTGATTTACTTGCCACCTCCCTGCTGGACACGTGCCCTCAAGGGGGGCTCCTCCTCCTCTCTCTCCCCATCTGCTCAGCACGGCCCACGGCACCCAGGGCAGCGGCACAGAAGACGCAGGAGCCTGGGTCACTGCAGCTACTGGGGTCTCAAGTGCGGTTTTGCCACGAGATTTGGTTCCAGAAGGGGGTGCAGGAGAGCAGACCCAGCTCAGAGTGGCAGCAGACACTGCGGAGGATAAAGCCTGTCTTTCCCTGTAGTTGGTGGCTCGGGAGGAGCAGAGGGCACAGGCGTTAGAGCCAGCCCTCTGTGACTCAGCTGCTGTGGGGCCTTGGAGAGGCCACTTAACCTCTCTGAGCCTCAGAACAATGTGAGTCCCACCAAGGACTTCAAAGCTTCCAAAGCACGGCGGGAAGATAAAGGGAGAAACCGTGTGTGAGGCCCCCAGCACAGGGCCGGTGTACCTCAGGCCTGGCCTCCAAACGGGGCGTCCTCCTCTGTGCACAGTGACCCTGCACAGTGCATGCCCTGGTCTAGTCTATGTCTGACTCCCCGTGTTTGTAGGGCCTTATTCACTGGGCCATGGGCACACAGCACATCTCTGCATGCTGTATACAATTACAACTTTCTCACCTTTTCTAGAATCAACAGCTCATGGTTAATTAAAGGTTGAATGTATGGCATTAGTAAATTCAGCAGAAACCAAGACCAAAACTGAGCTACACTTAGGGATAATAAAAACGTGTGTGAGGCGCTCTCAGGCACTTGGCTGAAGCGTTCTGCAAAGGGAGGACCCACTTCCACCTTCCCAGACTGCCACAGCCTCCCCGAGACAACTGTAGGGGCCACTAAAAACAGAGAAGGTGTTCAGAGGACAAAGCAACGGGGTCAGCACTGACAGGCACTGATTTACTACCAGGCAGTGGAGAAAAGACAGACTTACATGCTATCTACAGATGCTGCCAAGTATGTTTAGCAAACAAGCTCAGCAAACTAGATGACATTTCAGAGTACAGGTCACAATGGCCACAGACCTGGGAGTGACAGAATGAGAACTCATGGAAACTGCTGAACCTGAGCAGGGCGGGAAGTGGAGCCCTCAGGTGTGCATGACACTAGAGGGCAGCCCAGCCCCTGTCCCCCTGGGCACTTCTGAAGCAGGACCACCATCCCCACACCTGGTGTCTTTCCCAGAGGGAGGGGAAACAGCTTGGCTCCCAACCCTGTGGCCTGTTGGGAACCCCTTTCTGAGCTGGGATACCCTGTGACAGGTGATGAGAAGCCATCTGACTTCCCAAAGAGCTCCCTCTCAAGGTCAGAGTATCTTCATCAAGAGTTGGAAGTGATTTCAGAAATATCGCACCTGGGACAATACTGCCCACAGTATCACTGGAATAAGTCAGACTCCCTGGTCCTCAGGAGAAGGCTGGGTGGCAGATGAGATTGTGTCTGTGGTATACCCCAAGTGTACTAATGTGCTCAGGGTCAAAGGCCACAGCATAACCCCCACCTCCAGCCGTGTGTCCCTTGCCACTGTTCTCCCAAGTCCTGGGAAACCCTGCTCAATACCATTTTTTTAGCGAGGCTGTACACAGCATTCCTGGCCGTATGACAAGTGCTGCTTCCACGGTGGTTTCTGGGCCTGTGAGCACAGACAGCTATTAATATTTCCCTCCCTAGATGTGGATTGGCCTGATGGCTGGCTGGGATCTCACGCTTTTCATTTATCAGGAATGAGCAGCAGGAAGGAGGTCACCAGAGCCTCAGCATGGTGACAGCACACACCGTGAATTTAACCCTTTCAAAGGCTGGAGTCATATAGTTTAAATCCAATTTCTTTGATGGTAAAGAAACCAAGTAAATGAAATGCTTTTACTGCACTTCTCATCCGCAAGTCATAAGCAGGACTTCATTGGGCAGCTCACATCTAAATGCCCCGGGGCAACACATATTCCTCTGCAAAGGAGCCTAATGGTCACAGACCAAGAGCAGTGGAGGCCGCTAAGAAAGCAGCGGGAACAAGACACGATGCTTCCTCCTTTCCCCAGGCGGTCCGACAGGCAGTCTCCAGTAAAGTGCATCCGCCCTGCAGGGGCTACTCTAGGGTGCTGCAGAAAAACACGGTGCTCAGGCCCCTCCGTGAACACTCCCGAGCATGCAGCAAGCAGCCCACACCCACGTCCTGGTCTCACACTAGCCACCCTCCAGGAAATGTACATTCCCAGCCAACAGGGAAAGGCTTCCAAAAGCTGCCAGAGAAAGTAACCCCAGCAGCTAGAGCAGCCAATGGACACAGTGTAGGGCGGGCGTCCAGCCTCCACATCAGTCAGAGCGCGTGAAATTCATCTGCTCTGGTCACTGCACCCGGCGTGATTTTCACGCAGAGGACATTCTCAGCTGCTGCAGTCAAGACCTGTTTGATTTGATAAACTAGAAATTGTGTCTAACAAAATTTCTGAGATTTTTTAAGCTTAGCAACAAAAACTGATACTGGCTAATCCCGTGAGAAGATGGGAGATACCACAGCGTGGAGTGCGGAGGTGCCCTACGACACCCTCGGGTCCCAGATTCGGGATCTGCAGGGGGGCACTGGGGAGGGTAATGGAACAGAGTTTGTTCCTGGACTTTTTTTCTTTCGTTTTAAAGAATCCTATGTCTAAGTGCTACAAAGGACCTGAGTGGCTGCCCAGCCCAATCTCTGCACCACCAATGAGAACAAGTCTGCACAAGCCCAGAGTCCTGTCCGTTTCTGAGACGAGATCCAGAGCTGCCGTTTTCCCGACGCTGAACAGCAAACTCCTCCACGGCAGGTTCAGGTCTTTTGTTGCCTTTTTTTCCCTAAAGGAGGGTCTCATGTGTAGTGGGAACTTACACAGTGCTCATCCCGGGACGTGAAACTGAAGCCAAATGTGAGGGAGCACAAGGACAAACTTGGCTTCCTCCATCTCCCCAAAAAGCCTGAAAGCCTGAAGAGAACTGGCATGCCGCACGGCTGGAGAGCGCCGTGCGGAAGCCGGACTCACCTTGGCCTTGCGCAGCACGTGCCCACGGCAGGGGGAGCTGCCTGGGGCCGGCAGGCTGCGCTTCAGGACCGCCGCACTGTTCACGGGCACGGGGCCCTCTGCGTCACTCGTGTCACAGCTGGAGATGGGCGAGTTCTCCAGAGTCCGATGCCGAAACACTGGGGACTGTTGACAGAAAGAGAAACCCTGCGTGAAGAACGGTTCCCAGGCCACCAGAATTTTCCAGCAGGAAAACGGTTTATTTTAAAGAAGAAATGTGTTTTGGAAATGAGAAAAAATAACAACAAGGACAACTGTAGTAGTCAGTGCCTAATTCTTAGAGCACCTTAAGAGCCCACTTTAGGGACAGGAAAGCTGAGGTTGGGAGAGAGCTCTGGCTTGCTGGCTGTGGCCAAGAGGTGAGGGTGGGATTCATGTCCGTGCCTTCTGCATGCAAAGCTGGGCTCTTCCACTCAGATTGTGTGGCCTCTGCCTTGTGCCCCTGGGCGGTGCTCTGCAGTGCTCAGGGCTGTTCTGTGGGTCGGCTGACCTGAGACACCCTAGCAGCAAAGGCACTGGAGATTGGGCCAGCACCTGCACGCAGCTTGCGGGAGCAGCACAGGTGCTGATTGCACTGAGCATTCCTAACTATTCACAGCACAGTTTGCACGGTTTAAAGAATCACACATCTAAGAATCATATATGTGCCAAAGGAAGAGGCTTTCTGGAAGGCTTAAAATAGAACAAAACGTACCCTTGGTTGCCAAAGCCCCCATATTTGGCTCTTCCATATGGGATTACAAACTGCTTTTTCGGGAAAACGTCTGCAGTCTGCTGCACTTCAAACGAGTCTCCAGGGAATAAACTCTTCCTATTGTTACTGCCAAAATGTATAACATAAAAAATACCACTCGGGGTATGCAGAACATTGTTTTAGGAGAACCATGGTTCGATTACCATTAAAATAGGTAACTTGGGGTCCCCATGGGGTTTACTGGCCATAGATCCCCAAGCAGAGAACTTCTACCTACATTCCAGCTGTCCTTGGAAATGCTTGTAAGAGGCAGCATGCCTGGAGCGGTGGGGGAAGCAGTGGCTGGTGAACAGGCAGAAGAATGACAACTCTGGACATCGTCTCTGGGGGAGACCAGGAAAGTGGCACGTGACCCACACCTGGAGGGTCTCCCTAATAGGCCACTCTTCCAAGGACGTGGCCTGGGTGGCGGTGATGCAGAATGCTCCACAGGTGCTAGGACAGATGGTGGCAACCAGAGTCCATCCAGAGACCCTCGTGAGAGAGGAAGCCCCAGAGCACTCTGGGCTGGGGCGGGCGGAGCTGGGGCATCCTCCCAGGATGGGTGTGGACCACATGGGTAAAGAGAGGCCTGGGGGGGCTCGGGGCTAGCAGAGGGGCCACAGGTACCATGGAGAATATGGGGTCACTGCAGATGAGGAAGGCAGCAGCTGGGCCAAAAGGGATGGGGATGGGAGAGCAGGGAGGATGACAGTGCCCACGGGGCTTGAAGACTGGAAGTCACCTTGACGAAAGCAGGCGTGGCGAGAGGTCAGACTATAGCCAGTGGAGACTCGAGTGGGACAAGAGCTCTCGGAGGCACAGTGTGGAAGGGAGGCAAGAAACACAGGGCAACCAGCAGCCGCTGACGGCGGGAGCAGGGGCTAGGGGCAGAAACTGTGCTTTAAGGATGGAACAAACTGGAGGATCTTTAAATGCTCTGAAGGAAGCTAATAGAGAGCAAAAGTTGACGATACAGGAGGAGGATCCCCACAGGTGTCTGGAAGCCAGCACGGGGCCACCCAGGCCTCGACAGGACCCTGGCCACAGCCAGGGAAGCCCAAGGATGGAGATGGGCAGTCCTTTGGACCACACTGTGGTTTAAAGAATCACACATCTAAGAATCATACATGTGCCAAAGGAAGAGGCTTTCTGGAAGGCATAAAACAGAACAAAACATACCCTCGGCTGCCAAGGCCCCCATATTTGGCTCTTCCCAGCTATCACCCCCATGTAGGACAAGCAGCTCATGGGTAGGACAAGCAGCTCATGGAGGCCTCACACCCTCCTGCCTCCAATCATCATAGGCACGAGTCACAAGGGAAGCCCACCCCACCCCACACCCGTGACATTCTGAGCTACTGCCACTCTCCAACTGCAGCTGGCCTCATCATGCCCTTGTCCCCTTTGTGTCAGACGCCAGCAAGCCCAGGACTCTGAGCCACCCCCAGCCCTCAGATTCTAACTCCCACTGCGTCCAGCTCTCCAGGCCCTGCCTTATGGCTCTGCAGGGCCCTGCTGACACCTGACATAAGTGTATTCGACAGGCGTTTCCCTCACCAGAACCCGAGCTCTACCACCGGCACTCACACATGGTGGCACAGAAGGAACACAGCATCTGCATACACACATACACACACGCTTGTGTGTGTATATATATATATATATATATGTTATATTTAGTAAATATCTATAATTATTGACTAAATTCTATGTAATTATTAACATACATATGATAGTAATACATAATTATATATAAAATATAACTGCTGAATGAATGTAGTGCATAAATGAATATGTATGTGTTACGGAATACATGAATGAACATACACGTGCTCCAGCTGGGCCTGTGCAGAGAGCTTTTGCCCACGTGATCCTCTGCAGCAGGCAGTATCTTTATCTCCATTGTACAGATGCATCAACGGGAGCCCAGCGAAGGCACGTAACTTTAAACCCTAGCCTGTGTGACCCCAGAGCCTGCTCTCCGAGACGCTGCATCCTGCTGTGGCTGAGAGAAGCACAGCACAGCCGGTGACAGCACAGCGACCCGGCCACCCGAACTAGCTCTGCCAAGCAGGAGGCAGCCTGTCTTCTGGGGAGGAGGGAAGAATAAACTAATGAGGGCTGGATTTCAGGGGTGCCATAAATCCCCAAATCCCCCCAGAGCTTGTGTGGATTCATTCAAATTCAGCGTTTGGCCCAGTGGCCTGGAAAGAAGGACCCGGAACAAGAGCATTGCAGGACGCAGACGAAGCCTCTGGACCTCCAGGTCTCCACTGGGAGGAACAACATCTGACTCACAGACAAGAGATTCAACGGGACAATCAGGTGGAAAGACAACAGGAAGTTCTCAGTGACAGTCAGGTGAATGTGAGGGAAGAAGACACCACTTAAGGTGATGATTCACACTGGGAAAATGATCTCCCTGTGTCCTCCTGGATTCTGAGAGGACACGACTGTGTTCATTCACTTCAGTTTCCCCAGCACCTGGCTTGATTCTTAGTACATGCTGGAGACTGTATTAAATGTGCTACATTGAATTAAATTTCCTACCTAATAAATTTGCATCCAATTAGGCCTGGTTCCAAAGAGCCACAAGAACTGGACCTGCTACAATCAGACTGTGTGAAGGGAAAGAAACAGACAGTGTTGCCCTCATCTTTGAAGGAGACCAGACGACGTAGCGTTGAGAACATGGAACCTGGATGATGACCGTGTGTGACACGCACACGTGAACATGCTCCCACTGTTAGTGCTGAGGGACAGTGAGCTGCTACACCAGAGCACCACCCGGCTCCTGCTCTGTCGTCCAGGCCCTGTGGCCCTGGGGTGAGCGGCAGACGCTTACCTGTGGACTTGACGTCCCCGACTTGGGCTCGATGGCCAGCCCCAGGGTGACCCCACCCGCCAGCGCCTTCTTCAGGCTCTCCTTGACCTCCGTCAGCTCCAGCTCCAGGTTGACGCGCTCCGACTCCTTCTGCCGACACTCCTCCTCCAGCCTCTTCAACTTGTCCTCCAGCACCACCTGGGTCTTCCTGCCTAAAGCCCCAAAGAACATGCTCCAGGGTCGAGCACAGACTTTCCCAATAGCAGAGGAGAGGATGCCTGGCCCCCAAGAGTTTCTGTGAAGTGTTTTAGGGTGAGCTCCCCTGACATACGTCCTTTCTATAAAACTTGGACCCAGCTGATCTTTAAAGGACCAGAGTCCTTCTCCACTCACCTTCCTTTGCTGCTGCTGGGAGGACACAAGCGGGAAACAAGAGACCCTGATTCTTACAAATCCCAGGAACTCTTGGGTCTGGGCCTCAATACACTCACTTACAAATGTGGACCTCAACGTGTACGGCTCCCAAAGGTGCCACTGCCCTATCGAGAATTGCCACTGTTCTTTTCTTACACTTCCAGTGCGGTTACTGAGTCATCTTATTTGCCCCTGTGGCAACAAACACTGGTACCGCTTGCTTCTCTACTGGACACGGCATACACTTCTTTAAGGCACATTTGCTTTATTGATTGTATTTGAGATCTGTTATGGTGACCTAAGATGGCAGGTAATGTACCCACTGAGCAAATGAGAAAACCAGTCCAAGAGGGGAACAGACTTGTGCTGGGGCCTGGGCTGGAGGTGGCCAGCTCTTGAGTTTGTCTTTTTCAAGGGCATAGCTCCCCTAACCTTTCTGCATCTTCACCATCTGTAAGCTTGGAATAAAAGAAGCAGGAAATCCTACTTCTGTCTCATCAAGCTCAAGGCCCCATGCCATTCTTGGACTTCAACCCCTGCAGGGCAGCCCCACACTGCTGCCACATCCTGCCTCCGCCTACAGAGGCAGCCTGATCTACTCAGCACATACCTGTCCTCCCAACCACAAAGCCCCAGAAGCACTTCCTTCCATTGTAATCACTCAGGTTTGCAGTCAAGAAAGGCTCTGTGCACGCACCTCAGTCCTCCCTGTGTGGTTAAGACACTTTTCAACATCGCTGTCCCCTGTAGTATCTGCGTTCCACCGTCTTTCCCCTCCCAGGCTAGAAAACCTAAACGTAAAGACTCAGGTCTGCCCCAGCATAAGAACCAGTCAGGAACTGAAGGGATATATGTTTAAGCAGTTCCATCTCCAGTGTTAGGAACCAAATACCTCATTTCTGCTAGCAAGAATCAACAAGCTTGACCCAGTTCTACTGTTCCAGCTCCTGGCTCAGTTTCCAATGACTGTGCCTTTACTCTTAGTCCTCCTCTTGGGGTTTAGACTCCTCTAACCTGGCCTCTTCTCTGATGAATTCCAGGACTCTCACCTGTCCCTTCTCAGGGGGAGAGAAGGCTGCTTCTCCCCAAGCAGAGACCTCCCACTTTGCCTGAACTTCTGAACATTACTCATCCCTGTGGGCTGCCCTCCTGCAGAGAAATCCAACTGACTCATTATACAGTGACCAGAATCAACTGAGACCTACAGACATAGAGGTCGTCCTCTAGACGCTCTCTGCTGTCAGCACTGAAGCTGGATGAAGTCCCCCCGGCATCCCTCCTGCCTCAGTGGGCAGCTTGCGTGCCAGCCCTGGCCTCTGCCCACCTGCTACATAATTCAAACACGGTGGCACCTGCCCTGGGCTTACCTGCAATGCTTCCAAACCCAAGAAGCACTACGTGGAATAATATACTCTTATTGAATAAAATGATAGCCTTGGTGAGTCACAGATCCTTTGGGCAAAGCAGGATGAAACGTATAACCTCCGACACGAATGTCGCCCTGGGCCAGTAGAAACCGACTCTTTCATACCAGCGTTCACTTCGATGGCGGCTCTCAGGTCTTTCCTCTCTTTCCGGAGCTGGGCCAGTCTATTCCGCAGGGCTTCTTTCCTCTTCAGCAGCTCTTCTTCTTTGGTCTGTAGCCTCTTGGCATCTGCTTCTACCCGGTTCTTGCCATACTTGTACTGGTCAGCATCTTCGAAAGAAAAAAAGCAGCAATAGAAACTTAGGTTTAATCAAGCAAATAATGGGGTAATTCATAAAGATGGTTTAATCAGCCAACTTGGTAAAATAAACTCAAAGCCCGTTATTTTGCTAATTTAACAAGAGAAAATAAGACTGGTTTGAACTAAGCAGAAAAGTGACAAATTCAAATGTTCTGGTAGTCTTTGAATCAATTTTTTTTTAAAAAAAAAAGAAAATAGAACATTAGGAAATTCCTTTAATTCCCTTCCCTTTGAGACACACCACTTATAATTAATCTTCAACAAGGATGCAAGTGAATAGTCTATAATCTGAAAAGATAGGACTCTATTACCATCAAAAATAATTTCTTGGATTTGTATAGTTCTCTGTATTTTTGAAAATACTTCCATAGCACTGCAGTATCTTTTCCTTATGACTATTCATATGTCATCTGACTATTTTGCTCTGACTTGATGCTATATCTCACTGTGAGATTGGCACTGGCAGGCAGTGAGCACACAGTAGACACTTGTTGAGTGAATAAACGAAAAATGAATAAGTGAAGAGCCAACACAGAATAGGATCTGGAGTCTGACTGTCTATGCATCACTTCTTGCCACTTGCAGCTGTGTGACCTTGAACAAGGTACTTAATCTCTTTATGCCTCAGTTTCCTGATCTGTGAAGTGGAGATAAGAGCAGGTAATTCCTATGGTTATTATGAGGAGTAAATTAATTGATATTTATAAAGCACTTAGTATAAACACAAAATACATATACAATATACACAATACATAAATGCTTGCTTAACAAAATGAATGAATGAATGAATGAATGAATGAATGAATGAATGAATAGGAAACTAGTTTTCAGGAAAATTTAGAGACTTGGCAAACATCACACCACCAGTTAATGTGGCATTACAATCCTGACCCTGTGCTCTCTTCTTACTACACTGGCCTCTCAATAATAGTAATTAAAAAAAAAAAAACGCTTTGGAAAAATACATTAAAGAAATGAAGATTCTAACAAAACTCTGATCACGGATCACTAGTTTCGAAACTTCAACTGTCTCCCAATTGCTTGTAACAATCACACACAGCTGACAACAGCTCAAAGCCTTCTACACTCCATGCACACCTTCCTCACTTCTCACCCCACCTGTCTGACTCTCTCACCAGACTCAAAACTACTTTGAGGTAGAAGCCATGGAGGGCAACACAATGGCTGATGATAAAAACATGACGTCATGCACAGAGGTGGACATAAGTCCGCACTCCGCCCCTTCCCTGCTAAATGGTTCTGGGCAAGCAATCTCTAAAACTTCAGCTTCACCCTCCATAAAGCAGAAATAGTAAGGACTACCTTGTGATTTTTTTAAAAGTTAGATCTATGTATCTTAAAAGAAACCTAACCAAATGACCTGATGCCTGGACGTAGTGGCCACTCACTGACAGCTCTCATCACGATCAGCGAAGACGGACACCCCAGAGCCTGTCTGCACAGACAGGGGGAGCCACTTCTAGTGCCTGTCCTAAAGGTTGGATGTGCCAATTCTTGCAATGCCAACTGTCATGATTCTAATGAAATACTGCATTTATGAGGCATATATAAAGTTATCACACTCTCCAACCAATTTTCCCCTCACCAGAGAGAAACCCACAGAACGCTACTAAAAGGACTGGCAGCCTGAGGATGACCAATCAATACTTTGGAACCAAAGCATTGCTACTTGTGGCTAAGGCATTGCTATTTGGGGCTAAGGTAATGACATTTTGCAAACAGGTCCAAGTCCAAACCAAACTCTACCCATTTATTTCTAAACTAAGGTGTTTCTCCAACAAACCCACATATAATAATCTATAAATTTCCACATATTTTGGTCCCTATGCAATAAATCCCATACAATCTATAATGCAACTGGCTGGATTCAGCAAAAACACAGAATGCAATTATTTTTCTCTTTTGTCACCATTAGATGTCACTAAAGTTAATAAAAATTTCCCACAGAAGGTATCATAAAATAAAGGAATAAATCATGTAGGAAATAAGTGTTAAGTGCTGAAAGAGAAACGCTGGCAGCCAACACTTCACATAATTCAGGTCCTGCTTAACACAGCTTTGCAGGCCTGAGTTATTGCTCTCCCCCAGCCCAAATGAACATTTCCCTCCCAAACAAACAACACTAGAAGAAGGAAATATGAATACACTGAAATGCACTAGGGAAATAAGATTTACAGTGAGATAAGGTCAAAATAAGTCAGCACATTAAATAAATAAATTTGGCCCAACTGGCTCCCGACCTATCTACATGACATGCACGTTTGGGTAGAACAGCAATGCATTAACAGATTAGTTTAGTAAAGCACGCACAAGCTTCCTCAGGGCAGAAGCAGCAAAGTACTGCTCGGCAGTTTCAGGGCTTGTCCAGGCAAATAGCCACAGAGAAAGCCAGCTCCGAGTCCCCTGTGAATCTCCAACCACAGCACACAGGGACGTCAGCCTTTCTCTCCTTACCCTAGCCACAGACGTACCAACTGGAGCTGGCTAGCCTCATCTTCACTGACACAGAGACTGGTCTACCAACTGGATTAATCTATCATTAATCTGGATTCCAAAAGTTCGGGTACAAAGCCCAAGTGGCAATGGCACGCAACCACACCAAGCTCAACACTCACAACTAACTTCCACCTTCCTCCTCGGGGAAGCCTTCCCACATGACTGAGGGAAACAGGTGCTCCTGAGCCTTGTAACACCCCACATTGTAGCCCTGGCCCCGGCCCACAGGCATGTGTGACTCTGCTCCACTGAAGCTATTTGCTGGGAACCGCTCTGTCTTATCTTTACGTCCTTGGCAACAAGCGCAGTGCCTTGAGTGGATAAATGCTGCCTGGCTGGCTCCCTGGCTGGACAAATGATCAGATACCCGATAGGATGAGGGCCAAAGCAAATGCAAACACACAGAGATACCACCACTCCAGATGCGTCTCTCTGGAGCTCGGGGAGGAAGGTCCCTGGCGTTCAAGCAGGCTGCATCTCTCCTGTCCTACTGCATCTCTGCCCCATCTACTTCCGGCTAGATTTGCCAGCTGTGAGCCCACAAAGAGCCACTTAAGATTCTTTTCTCATTTGTACAGTGGAACAGATGACAATATCTACCTTTATAAAGTGGCTATGAGAAATAAACAGGGAGAGAGAAATAGTGGCTTGCTGTAGACTATGGTGCACTGCAAGATTAATAATTCCTTATAAATCCTGCATTACTCTAGTGCTTTGAGGTACATGAATTACCTCAATCATTTCAATCATAGCTTCCACAGGAGCCATTGGTCCATGTCTGACAGAGAAAGAGGTTGAATTTAGAGCATTTACATGACTTTGTCAATAGCAGATCTGGGACACAGACCAAATTCTTCTGACCCAGAGTCAGGGGCCACCTGGGGCTGCACTCACAGTATTTAAACATGCTAAATCAATTGCACAGCTAACAAACCTGCTTTGTGTTTCCTTCTACATGAAACAGTCACAAAATTGGGTTAAAATCATTGCCTTCTTCAACTCATCCAAAGAGTAAGAATGATAGTGCACATGATCCCATCTCTCCAAATGACCCCCCGAACTGGTACTCCCTAGTGAGCAAGCCCAGACAACGCCAGTTTTGCAAACTGTGCTTCAAACCAGAAAGCAAGAAACCAAATGAGAAACTCACTCGAGGCTGTCCGTTTCATGCCGGCTGCTGAGTCTGCTTTTTTAAGCTGTCCGCTTGGAGTCTTCCCTTTCCCTGTGACCCCGTTAGATGCCGCTGGGGGCTTTTTACCCTTCAACTGTTGAAATAAACACATAAGAAAATTAAAAACAGAACAAAACAAACAACCTTGTTTTTCTTTTTTCTCTAGTAATTTCTTTCAGTATCTGACTCTTTAACCAGAGCCTAGCACAGATGGAAAACAAATGAAGGTAAAAGAAAACCAAGGTGGTCTCCAAACTTTGGGCTGTTGTGATCTTCCTGGAATGGCTAAGAAGGTTCTAGCATTGAGGTTCAAAAATAAATGAGGCTCTCTAGGATGTCTTTAGCTGCAGTGCTGTAGAAGTCATACATTTCTCTTGGGAGATCATAAATGCTCACCATGAAACTGGCACTGGCAGTTGACTATCCAAGAGCCTTCAGCAGAGCTTAAAAGTTTGCTATGGATAAATAGCTTTTATTTTAGTGGGATGATTTTAGGGTAGTAGCACAACCCTGCAGTTAGATTTCTTTTGCTTCAAGGGCTTTTATCCTGAGTGCCGTCCTGATGGGGTAGATAACTGCCTATGCCTCAGTGAGGGGCTCTGAGGAAGGAAGAGAAGCATAATACAGACATGGTGTGAATAATTTGGAAACTAAATTTCCACTAATCACGCGTTTAAAAAAAATAAAGAGTACCCCTACTTCTTTGATTGCCGTAAGCCAACAAATGCTGTATTGTGCTTAATTGATATTATGTGTGCCTTAGTTGAGTCATAAATTCAGCTTGATGCCAAAGGTTAACTCTAGATCTCTAAGCCCATGCTTTTACCATGACACTACATTTCCTTCTGTGGTGGGCCTTGGTTTTGGGGAGGCAGATGGATCCAGCTTCAAATTCTGGCTCCGTCATTTGGAGATGCTGAGCAAGTCATTTAAACTTTCTGAGCCTTCTCCATGTGTTCACTTAAAAATAAGATACGGATGCCTCCCCACAGGGCCCCTAGAAAGATTAAATGACATACCATACACATATACAGCATACGGCACCTTGGGAGTGTTCAATAAGTGCAAGGTCTCTCCATTAGATAATAGGTTCCCATGAAAATGACCAGATGAGGGTAGAAAACCTAACAGTAATATAATTCAACTTACAAAACTTGCTTGCTTCCTATTTAAACAAAAGAAAAACAAAGAACATAACAAGAAAACTCCACACATCACTATGTATCAAATGATTCCGTTACTAATCTGGGTATAGCCCAGATATACAAAATGGCATATTTCACTGCAGCTTTTTATCTAAGGTAACTCTAATACCAATAAAAAGACAGACAGACAGATACATGTTCACTTAGTAATTGGATATATATCCTACCAGATTGTTTGAATAAGTACTCATAAAAACCCTAGAGGCCAGTGCCCCCACACCTGACTATACATATGTCTGGCCCCCTCAGACACACGAAATCATAATCTCTAGGGATGTGATCTGAGCAACTGTTGTTAAAAATCAAAAACAAACAAAAAATTCACATTTGATTTTTGATGAAGCCAATCTACTGGGAGGTAATGCTCTAAATCCCTACTAGCTGGAATTCTAGGATCTTACCTGGTTAATTATTTTATTAAGATTACCCAAAGAGGCTGGGTGTGGTGGCTCACGCCTGTAATCCAAGCACTCTAGAAGGCCAAGGCAGGAGGATCGCTCAAGGTCAGGAGTTTGAGACCAGCCTGAGCGAGAGCAAGACCCCATCTCTACTAAAAATAGAAAGAAATTATCTGGACAACTAAATATATATATATATAATTAGCTGGGTATGGTAGCCCACGTCTGTAGTCCCAGCTACTCGGGAGGCTGAGGCAGCAGGATTGCTTGAGCCCAGGAGTTTGAGGTTGCTGTGCGCTGGGCTGATGCAATGGTACTCTAGCCTGGGCAACAGAGCCAGACTCTGTCTCAAAAAAAAAAATTAAAAAATTACCCAAAGAATAGAGAAAAAGAAAAGAAAAAATTTAAAACATGCCCTTTTGCTTTATTCCTATATATGGTGCTTAGATTTTTAGGTAAAACATTAAAAATTCTTAGGTTAAGTATCTCCATGATTAGCTGGGCACATCTGTAGTCCTGGCTACTTAAGAAGCTGAGGCAGGAGGACCGCTTGAGCCCAGGAAATGGAATCCAGCCTGGGTAACATAGCAAGGCCCCATCTCTAAAACAAACAAACAAACAAACAAACAAAACCCCAAAATAAAACAAAACAAAAACCATGATAAACACAAAATTAGTATTTACTCTGAAATGTTACTATTTGCCATAAACACAGGGTATGGGATTAAAGAGCTCAACATCAAGGTTATTATCATTCAATGCTCATCAAAAATCCTTTTTATCATCTACTAAGTTTTAGGGAGTATACCTTTATACTCATCATGGAAAAACACTTTAGCACTCTGAATAATCAATCCTATTTCATGTTTAAAGATCAAAAGGCAACCACTTCATGGAGTCAACACTTCCTCATTATGTGTAATGGAAACACATAAAAGAAACATGCAGGTCAAGAATCTTCTAAAAAGTTTTACTGCCCTGGTTCTTTAAAAAAATATTTGCCTTTAGTTGACATAATTCATAAAATTTACTGGGGAATATTCCAAGAATAGAAAGAGAGCCAGATGTAGGCAAAGAAACAGTGCTTAGATAAACTATGAACTAATTAGGAATATTTCATCAATTCCTTGCTGATCAAATTGCAAATTATATTCTAGTTGAGGAAAAAAATTATGCTTTCTCTTGTTGAGTCCTATTTAGCACATGTTGCAAAACTCTGTCAGAGGAGCGTGACTCCAAGATGATTCTAGGCATGGTAAAGATGCTGTACCTGGGAGCTGGGCCCGAGAGACGCCCTCCCCACAGAAGAGGTATTAGTGACAGACGGAGCAGAGGCGGGGTGTTTGCAATGGTTAGAGCACAGCTTGTCAGCAGACAGCCTAGAAGCCTTCCTGTCAGCAGGAGAGTATCGGGCAAAGATTTTCGGAGACGGCAAGTTATCGTACAGGCCTGCATTATCATAAAGCACCTCTTCTCCCAAGCCTCTGCTACAGGAAGCAGCAAAGCCATCTTCTGGTTCCCACTGCAACACACACAGCTTTGTCGTTAGTGACTTAGACACAGAAAACGGCAGATTTTAGCATAATGAGACATCATTTACCATAGCATTTAGTGTAGCAACAGCACCCCAAAAGTCCTCTGTACACAGACCCCCAGTTGTTGTCAATAAAACACACACACACACCCCACACACATATGCACACAAGCACGTGGACTGACTCAAAAGAATATTACTTTTGGGGTCTTAAGGAAAGATTTCTTTTTTTTTCCTTAAATCGTTCCTAGGGCCATTGGATTATAAAGTTTTTGTTTTGTCCTGTTTTTTAAAGCAGAAAAAAAAAATACTGATTTGACATTTCCTTCTTTAGAGAACCAGAGTTTGGAAGTCCCCCGATCCAGGACGTGGAAGTGAGGTGAGGCAGGCAACGCTCTGGCTCTGCGGGAAGACTAGAGAGATCCCGGCAACATGCTCTATCTCATTTCACGGCACTTCCTGTGCTCTAGGCGTTGTTTGAAGTGCTTTACCAGCATCGACGCATTAATCTCACAGGAATCTTATGAGGTGGGAGGAAACTGAGGCAGAGACAGGTCAAACAGCTGGCACACAGCAAAGCTGGACTGAGGGGCTGTGCTCCTCACCCTGAGACTTGCTGTCTCCACGCCTGGGCTGTCCTGAGACAACGGCCCTTCCAGACCTCTCCCAGTCCGCCACACAGGAGCCAGTGACCTAAGTCCCGGGGTAACTGCCCTCACGAGCCCCTCTGCTCCATGCTTTGTGCGCCTGGAGAAAGCGCCACGACCAAACACAGTTTGCTGAAGTAAGACATCAAGTCATCATAGAAAACAGGATGCTTCCCAATCTAATTGATATAATGGCATTATTTTAGTGGGAAACCTTTAATAAAAAACTAAAATAGCTACATGCCATTTCATGGGACAGAGGAATTTTAGAACACGGACATTAAAGTATAAATTCAAACCAAACCAATAGCCACGGCCAGATCCCTTCAAGTTTTAAAGGTCTTTATAAATTGCCTTGCAGCACAAAAAAGGCAATATTATTTCTTATATTATACTCATTTTACCCCGTTTTTATAGTCTTCTGGCAGAGTTCCTTTCTGCTAGACTATAATTACAGCCTTTTGTTTTAAAAATAGAAAAGATTTTAAATTCCACAGTAGGAGTGTTCTTATTCCTTTGCAATCACTTCACTGTGTCTATTTTAGTGATTCTGGGGACCAAGCTACACTCTAAAAATAATGGTACATGCAGATAAACTTGGATATGAGAGGTTCATAATGACAACCTAGCATTTGTCCAGAGTGATTAAAATAGTCTAGACTAGACTATCATTTTCCTAAAATACCAAGGATTAAGTCACATGGAAGAATTAGAAAACACCAACAGAGACCTCATAGAAGTTTCTAGATTAAAAGTGTGGGTATGCATACTTTCATCTTGGATTAAGCACCAGGGGAACAATGAATGGGTAAAAATTACTTATGTTGAAATGCTGCTAAAATGACAGATGTTGGGTCATAAAGTATGAACTTTATAAAACCTAGAAATGAGTCCCTCCAAAAAAGAAATTACCTGGTAACAGAGCCCAGTATGTAGAAAAATACTTCAAGGAAGGGCCTGTACAGAGAAAGTCCTTGATAAGCAAAAAAGCCACAAATACGCACACAGGGCATTGTGCCTTAAAAGCCTCTGCTGCAAGCCCAGCATCGCACACACAGAAACAATTCCCAGACGCGGTGCCCTTTGAGAATGGTAGAGTTTTATTTCTGAAGCAGATTAAGCTGTGAATGGCCTAAAGCAAACTCACTCCTGGGGGTGGCTAGAGCCAGTGTAATAAAGTCTGAACTCAATGAGCCTCGAGCGACCAGGTGACTTGTGCAGTTACGTGAGTTTTCCACACCGCGTGGCTCACCCGTGTGTTCACAACCAGGGACGCATGCAGGGAAACACCGCTAAGGCGAAGGTATGAGATAGGGTCTTTGGGTAGGAAGGGATGGGATAGGTTTATGTGCTATCTTTCCAAAAAAGTTGAAGGCTAAGATCAATGGTTCCAAGGACCAGATAATTTTCAAGAAGATGAGTTTGGTAACTGGAGCCTAAGAGCACGGACAAGATTGTTCCGTTGAGACACTGGTCCTACACAGAGCACACGGAGGCCAGAAGACCTTGGCCCCCTCTTGAAAGGGGTGGTGACCAGAATCACAGGCACAGACTCGTGGAGAGCCTTGCTCCATAGCAGCCACCGAGGTGTCGCCCTGAAGCGGGCAGAGCCTGCACGAGCCTCTCCGCAGGGGTGAAGGGCTGTGGCTATGGTGAGCACAGCAGCTCCTCAAATGCTGGGGACCTGGGCGGGGGACAAGGAGGGGACTGACTGGATCTAAAACCCAATGGGGGGATTGACAGGACAGACTCTGCATCTAGGGTGGGACTTAAAATCTGCCTCGTCCGGCTACACCCTGGCGCATGTCCCCACATGGGACCCACGGCCGGCCCTGCCCTGCGTGGAACCCGGGCAGCTCCCCTCTTACCGCCTGTCTCACTCCCGCTAGACTGGGGGACCCTGGAGGGGCACAGACAACATCTTATCCGTGTCGTTTCCAATTCCTAGCACGGAGCCCGGCCCCTAGGAGACACCAGCAAGTAAGGCAAGGGAGAGGAGGGTAGGAGGAAGGAAGCCAGTGAGGAGGAGGAAGCCCTTTTTCAGAACCAAGTGGGAGGCACAGACAGGCGGGCACCCCTATAGGAACCCAGGGCGGGTCCAGAGGGGCAGGAGGCAGCACCTGTGAGGAGGAGGCCCAGGGGACAGTACCCCAGCCCCAAACACACTGCATCCCTTCTAGCTCTGGATGTGCAGCCGGCCACCTCTGGCCCGGACTGCCAAAACCTCCCTTCCAGTTTGTTTATACCCCTGAGCTCTGGGGTCCTTGAGCCCTCACTTCCCTCAGGCAGGCAGCTGCCTCCTGGCTCCTGCCATGGGCAGGTGTGGTTTTGTGATGCTGGGAGCTAACCGATGACATCCATCGAAATACTGGAGCAAAGAAAAACAGTCTAAAATATCTTCAAAAGCTGAAAAGAAATAACAATAAACACACTCTGTGCCTACCTTTGAAAAATATCTTAACATAGGTGCCAATTTTACACAAACCCAATACTGGAAGACAAAGGCCATGCCTCTCTCACCTGTCTGCTAACCTGTGCAGGCCTCATCTCTAAAGGCCCAGAGCTGGGCACAGCCCTAGTGTACAGAGGCTGCTCAGTAGGTGGTTGTTAGATGAATAATGTGGACACAACACAGAAAAAACATTTATTGATAAGGTCTACTATTTATTAATTATTAATTAATTATTAATTAATTACGTGAGACACAAAATACTGAGAACAAATTTAAAAACTCCTAGGGCCAGACAGACCCTGGAGATTAGCTTAATAAAAACAGCTGCCACTAATCATCTCCAATATTTACATACAGATACATAAAGTGCCAAGCTGGCGGTCAGGAACCCCAGTTACTCCAAATCGACCACGAAGAAAGTCGTCTAGAGCTTGAAACATGGTCATTACTCTACAGCAACTACTCCTTCCTGATGGTGACTTCTCAGCACGTTTATCATGCCAGGAAATTAACTATTCATCGATAACTTATACTGTGTTATACTTTGATTTATCCAAGTTATCCAAGTATTAGTCACTTTAATGTGCCATCCTTTAGTCAATATTTTAAAGTGTGCTGAAATGTTTAATTAATAGCATTGACATTAAATGACAAACTGTGTACTGGTCAAATTACACATTTGTTCAAATGCAGATTAAGATGAACAGCACCTTCAAGCCAGCAATGGAATGAAGATGAATAGCATGTCAGAAACCTGGAGGCGAGAAAGGAGATGGAGTTCTCTTCTTACTTCAAAGCATTTAAAAAAGAGTTTTATCTCATTCAGACTGAAACCAGGGTATAAAGTATGGAATTTTTCAGATAGTCTTGCCTTCTAACAAAACCACATTTATTCTAGAGAAACGGCACACTCACCGAGCCATTGATACAGGGGACATCGTCGTAATGCAGTGCTGTCCCGCTGGGGTGGGCGTAGCCGTTGGCGGTGCCCCCTAGGTATGGGTTGGTAGATATAACACGCCTGTTCATGAAGCTGAAAGAAACAACATACGTTAAAACCCATACCCTGGCTATTTTTTCCTCCAGTCAATCAACAAGTCTTAAATTAGTTCTGACTTTTTGCCCAAGGCTGTGTCAGAGGCTATGGGAGCAGAGAAGAAGTGTTAGCACCTGGGCAGAAATGGGAAGTCACACTGGAGAGACTGAACAGAGCCTCACTATAAAATGAGAGTGCAGGCACCCGGTAGCACCGTGACAAGCACTGGTGATACTGTTTGCTAGGTGCATAAAGCAATGCCCGCAAATAACAAGTACTCAATATAAACCAGTGATTTGGGTTATTACCGGTCTCTAACAGTGGCCAGCTCTGCTTACAGCCTGTTTTTGTAATAAAGTTTTATTGGAACGCGTGCCTCTTTCATGAGTTTGCTAACTCTCAAGAGGACCATATGGCTTACAAAGCTGAAATATGTACTGCTTGGCTTTTTTGGGGGAAAAGTTCATGGATCTCTGTCCTACAAGCTCTTCAGAACATTCATTCAACAAGTATCTACGGAGTTCTGGGGTGCACTTAGCATTGTGGCCACCTCGGTACCACTCACCTTGGCCTCTTCCCTGAACTCCCCTTGACTTTGGACAGAGCTGCTGACATTGGCCAGAGAAATCCTTTAGAGGGTGTGATATTGTGATATAATAAGAAATGCCTATTTTGGTCTTTGTCCTGAGTTCCTGGCCAGAGCTCCTAACACACTTGGAATCTCCTAAATGACAAAGGCTTAAACATTAAAGACCATCTTTTATTGATTCATAATGAGCCCCTTTCAACCACACCAAAGGTTATACAAATGAGGTGACTTCTGGAAAACCCAGAGTTGCCAGAAGAACCAATCATGTGATTACAAGGTTGGAACTTTCAGTTCCATAAAAACCTCTGCCAGGCAGGGAATGACCTCTCTCCCTTAAACACGCTGACTCTTCTTAATTTATAAAGTAATTCTTCTTCCTTTGCTTACAAAAAATTAATGTAATTATTTTATACTTAAAATACATAAAAGTATAATATATGTAGGAAAAGAAACAGCATAGGAAGAGAAAATACGCACGAAGGAAAGGTACAGCAAAACATAAAACACTGAGGGTTCTGCAATGACAAATTTTGATTTTTTTAAAAATCAAATATTTAAGGTTTTCTAACTTAAATGTCTTGTTTGAGGGGTTTTTGAGTAACCATGTACACTTTCTGACAGTAAGAGGCAGTAAACAGATGAACAAACAGAGCCCAGCCTCGTGGACCACTCCTTCCCATGTGCCCGCTGGCACAAGCACGCACCTGCCACTCAGCACCCCAAGTTTGTCCACGTATCTTTCTCCTCGCATCAAGGACCGTCTCACACTTGGTCTGTAGTGTCAGTTTCTAGCCCTGTGCCTAGCATTCACCCTGACACACACATGCCAGGACACAGCGGAAAGGATGGGGTCAGGACAGAGGCCCTAAGGGTGCAGTCCTGCTTCTTCTTGGGGAAGAGACACCTCAGGAAGCTTCTCATGGTTTCACTTGAGAGGACTCAGGGAGTGTAGAATTGGAGGTCACAGATGTTCAGAATGTCCTAGGTGGAAGAGGTCTTACCCAGCAGCTAGTCAGCCCTCACCTTGCAGGGAAGGACCTGGGCCCCATGAGTAAAACAATTCTCCCAGGCCCAGAGTGCGGTGGGGCTGAGACCAAAAGTTGGGCCTCCTGCCCTTAGCTTGGCGCTCTTGCCGCAGTCTGACTTTCAGCAGAATATGAGAGCGGAAATGAGGTAAGAGGCATGCACCACTCGTTAAACCAGAAACATAAGAAAATCATAGGAAATATGTTTTAAAATAATCTCCCAGGAATTTGGATGAGAAAATGACTGGGAAGCACGCTTCCTGTCAGGTGTCTGTCCCTGCACGTGGCCACAGGAGCCACCACCATCACCACCACCATCCTCTCCCCAGCTTTCTGACAGTCGGTCGCCACCTGAGCGCGACTTTCATGAGAAAACTGTGTGACATTTTTCCTGTATGCTATAATCTACATATCTAATTTAAAAACAGGCTCTCAGGAAAATATGTTTCAATTGTTTACCGTTACTGAAGTTCCTAAATGAACCACTTTTCCTCGAGAGTCTATATTACTATTTTTTATTTTATTTTCCTCTTTCCAAAATATATTATTGACCTTTCTACCTCAGACATATACAATGCACAGGTAATTCTCCTATTAACCTTGAAAAGAATCATTAACTGGCTAAAAATTTACATAAAAGCAAAAATCTTAATTTAATCTTAGAATATTTATCACACTGGCAAGCTACCATATTTTGAACATTGTTTCCTTGTTAAATCTCATCTCTCAGGTTTTAAAGCAATGTTTGGCTAGAAAACTTAAAAATGAAAATAAACTTTATTACTGACATCTCCTATAAAGATTTTAATGATGCAGAAAAGATTCTTGCAGCCATAAATTCATCACATGCATATTTTTTAATGAATGATTTTTCAATACTATTATCTATATTCCTTTCTCAAAAGTATGACACCCCCACATTTGGTTTAGATTAATATTATCCTCATTTATAAAGTAAAGGCAAAATTGTGTTCTAGGGAAAATATTTTAATTTGGGGT
This sequence comes from Mirza zaza, assembly GCA_008750895.1. Classification (NCBI taxonomy): domain Eukaryota; kingdom Metazoa; phylum Chordata; class Mammalia; order Primates; family Cheirogaleidae; genus Mirza; species Mirza zaza. Next base: position 129,213 of record VSMD01035504.1, read on the forward strand.
TTGTTTTAAATGTGGTTACCAATTTGCTGATTACAGCTGAAATTACATGTGGAATTAGGATACGCTTTTTTGTAAATCTAGTAACTTCCAAACAACCATAAGCACTTTTATATCAATCTAGTTGTACAGATTTTGTAAAAATAGATTAACAGATATTATATTTCTTATAAAGCTACTTTAAATGTGTTTTTTTTTCTGCATTGCACTTAATAAATAGGAGAATTATTATAATTTACCCAGATTTTGCTGATTAGAAAGAATGTTATTAAACAATAATGGGGCTAAACAGAACAATAAGTACTTGGCGACATCTATCCTGATTTCCATACAAAAAAAGAGTGGTGAGAATAGTTAACTTGTACTATAGAAAACCTCTAGCCTTACTGGGCATTTTCTGTAAAATGTATAAAAGACTAATTAATTTTATAAAGGCTATTGACCTTAGTTGGGTGTAATATGGTGGCTTGACTCCTACTATGGGCCAGAGTTATCTTTACCTTGAGAAAAACTATTTTTTAGCCCCAAAATGTCCTAGCCAAGTATTAAACAGATGTTCATTCACCATTCAAGACACAAACAAAGACTACTCCAATTCCACATAAACACCACTTGTGAGGAAAATTAGATGGTAGTGTTCATATTAGACAGGCAAATTACAGTGTAAACATTTCAATTTAGCCTCTCACATTTGAAAGGTTCTATAGTCTTAGCCAGTGCTGACAAATACACCAACCACTCCTGCTGTATGTTTTGTTTCAATACCCCTCCTCCCCAGCCTCAAATCTAGACTAAGGATGACAGGAATATGAGCAGGACTCAAGGAATCAAAGATATTAGAGCCAGAGGAAATTTCAGACATCATCTCTCCTAATGTATTTTCTACACAAAGAAGCAGAGACACTAACAAGGTTACGAATGACTTGTCTAACTTTTTCAATTAGTAAATACCATAGCAGAACCTGAACCAAGATTTGCTATCTACTATCTTCTGTATTTGAAATTAAACATGAGACATTTATTCATTTTTATTCACTTAAAAATAAGAGTAATGAACTTGTATTTCAACATAAATATTTTTATGAAAACTATATTTTCCACAATAAAAAAAACCATTATTAGCAGTAAGAAAAGTGGCACTGTTTTACATGTTTGTAAACCTGATTAGTTTGGAGCTGGATAGAAGGTGAATGGACCCTCACACCGGCTTCTGCTCCTCTGACTACAGCACATGAAGAAAATCCAGCCTCACACAGGTGAGTAGCTGGAAAAGTGAGGCATATTTTAATAGCTTTTTCAGATAGCTATAGATATTCTTTGATACTACACCAAAAGTCAGCAAATGGTAGTTTCTTAATGATTAGTTGCAATGTGGAATGTGAAATCGCATGAATGAACTTACATTAAAATCCATCAGTTTATCCTGCACTTGGAATGGACCTTTTACCCATGCAGATCTACCCTTATGTAGATCTTTCAAATGTTGACACATTTCGTTACATAATATTTAAAAAAATCACTCTTGATATTACCACAGATCTCAGAGTCTGTAGGTGTTGGGAAGCTGGCAAGCTCACAGTGGTGGACATAAATTTTCCAAAATTCTAATTTCTGAGTGAAAGCTCAAATATATCACAGGCAACATATGCTGCCAACTGTTTGCCTAGAGATGAGGGGTATAGTTAGTTCATTTTCAAGAAAATGTCTATAAATATATAAGTGCGAATATAGTTTGTCTGTCAGTTGTTTCTTCAAGTAAAAATTAAAAAAATATATTTAAAAAGGCAGCCAGTTCTATTAGCAACTCAATTGTAAGTGAGCTTTTCCCCAAGACACCCATTATCATTCTGCAAACATGCGTACTTTCTGTGGCCACACAGAATGTTAAAAAGACCCATATTTAAGAGATTTAATAAAAATATTTACTAGTTGGTCTTTTACAGAAAAAGTAGTAATTTTTACTGCTTCATCAAGGACCTCTTAAGTGAGACCAGCATTTTCTTTTAACGTTGCAAATGTGTAGCCATGGTAAACATAATTACTATTAATAATACCATGTGGTGGGACTACTGTTTGTGTTAAGGTGCCAGTGATTATCACTAACACAAATGTCATAACAGTGAAAAAGGAAAATGTCTTAGTATTATTATGAAAATTATTTTGACCTTGCAGACTGCCTGAAAGAGTCTTGAACACCCACAAGGGTCTGTGGACCACACTGAGAACCACTGCTATAAATATCTTTGTCACCATTATGTTAAAGAAATATTCATGGTTCAAAAGGATGTTTTAAACATAAGAGCATTTTTTAAAAATAACAATTCAAATTTACAAAGTACTTGATTGGGGACTTTGGAAACTCAGTCCTCATTATAGTAACATATAGAATCATTTCTTCTTCACAGAACTGCTCCTCTAATACAGGGTAGGCAAAATATAGGCTGAATCTGGCCCACTGCCGGTCTTTGGAAGTAGAGTTGCACTGGAGCACAGCCACACCCCTTAGTGTATGCACTGTCTCTGGCTGCAGCGGCAGAGCCAAGTGGTTATAACGGACCGTCTGGCCCTGGTCCTTTATACAAGCGTGCCTCCCCTGCTCTAACAGAAAACCCAGAGGACTGACATGACAAAAACATTTCAGCAAAATTTGACTAATATAGTACAAAAGAGTTGTTAGTTTTTTTCTGAGACTATACACTCACACAAAAACTAAGTTAAAAAATTAAGGAAAAGATATTCAACTTTGGTGCCATTCACACAGCTGTGGATCTTACCAGAAGGTCTGCTTGGCTGTCTGGATGACATTTGCAGACATCTCCACATCTATGTAGTCATAGTGCAGAGCTCCCGGGTCGGTGGATGACCCTGTCTCAGCCAGTAAGATCCCAATCCACCTGCCCATGTCTTCAGAGGAAGACGCCTGTTGAAGTGGGGGAAAAAGTAGATTTTATTTAACTAAAGATAAAGAGCTTTATCTTTTAACTAAAGATAAAAATTTTCATAAATGTGTCAATAAAGAGACTGTATAATAGGAAAAGCAATAAACCATGAAGCACATAAGAATAAATGAGAAGGAAGATGCAGTCATTGCCTGAGTAATGGGGTTAACATAGCATTCGTACTAGGCCTTAATGCAGGAAGTTGCATATGATTATACCAAAGGTAATGAAAATCTGAGGTCCTAAAACGGCTTCCAATTATTTTGGTGGAAGGCAGTAGGGAGCAAGACATGAAAATCAATGGGATTAATTACATCCCAGCAAAAGAAAGTTGTTTAGAAAGCCTCATTAATTTGGCAACAAAATCTGGCCATAAAAAGGAGTACATTCCAACTGTTGCTGGCCTGCCTTGGAAACACAGTCAAGGTGTAGGCCCTCATTGGTCTAAACTTTGTTAACTTTCTTAACCAGTAGCCCCTAAATAGGCCTGAAATGGTAATTTTGTTTCTCTTGATTAGGTGGTATAAAAACTTAACTTGCTTGTATATCAATTGCTTTTCTATAGGTGTAACAATGTTTTTGTGCACACCACTCCTTAGAATGTTTGAAATTCCCTCCAATTTGATCTGCTTAATTTGCAAGTCTGCAATATATCTTTAAGATTATGTTCAATGAGGCTAGCCGTGGTGGCTCACATCTGTAATCCTAGCACTCTGAGAGGTCAAGGCAGGAGGATCATTTACCATCAGGAGTTCAAGACCAGCCTGAGCAAGAGCAAAAGTGAGACCCTGTCACTACTGAAAATAGAAAAAAAAAATTAGCCAGGCAACTAAAACCAGAAAAAATTAGCAGGGTGTTGTGGTGTGCACCTGTAGTCCCAGCTACTCGGGAGGCTGAGGAGGAGGATTGCTTGAGCCCTGGAGTTTGAGGTTGCTGTGAGCTAGGCTGATGCCATGGCACTCTAGCCCAGGTGACAGAGTAAGACTCTGTCTCAAAAATAAATAAATAAATATATATATA
>VSMD01035511.1:0-128754 GCA_008750895.1 Mirza zaza
GCCCAGTTCCTGTACTACCTGTCTGTGTGACTTTGGCCATCACTTCTTCTTTTCACTTCTCAATTTTCTCATGTAAGTAATGCAAAATTTTGACTTGATGATACACTGTCTCCTTTAGATTAGTAATGCTACAGTCCATCATTTGTGAGGTTTAAAAATTATACATTGTTCTCTTTTCTGCAATCCACTGCACATATGGTACCAGAATATTTATTATTAGCAATGTTCATTATTAGTGAAATACTATTTATGAGGTAACTATCATGTGCCAGACACTGTGCTAGTTGTGCCTTTGTCCATGTGTCCATCACATACCTAGTGAACTAAAGATCAAATAATTTGAAATGTACAATGTTAAATAATTTTCTGTCTTTCACAGCCTTCCTTTTTTTTTGTTTTGTTTTGGTGTATCACTGGCATATTGAGTTGGATTTTTAGGCTTGGCTTTAGAATCAAACAGCACTCTTCATTCAGGGAGCTTATAATTATCTTGGAATCCCTGTACTCAACAGTTGCGTTTTATACCACTGAGCATTGATGTGATTGTAAAAGTAAAGATGAGAGATGAGTGATGCTATGTGTTTATTAGCACAGGTCGTATGAATTTATGCCTCTTACGGAGTCTGGCCCATTTTTATTGATCAATAAATTTTATTTCAAAATAAAATGTGATATTTCAAGAGTTTTACTTACAGAAATACTATACTATACTATATATATTTATAGTATAAATATACACTATGTATATATTCATAGTATAAATATATACTATATATATATTTATAGTATAAATACTATACAATAATATAATGGGAAATTAGGTACCAGAAATAATTTTAAAGAAATTGTTTAGTGTTTTGCACTGAAAAGGAAAGAATGCATAGAGCCATCTATTCATCTCTGTCAGTATTTGCTTCTTGCTCTTCAATTAATTTCTTTTGAAAAGGTACATTTTGCAATGCATTTTATTACTAGTCACATGAAATTATCAAATGTGTGAGTTTCTTCTCAAAGTAATGACTTATTTTGAAAATCCTTCATTGTGTACTGAGTATAAATTTGCGTTTCCAAAACAGAAGATGACTTCAGCTTAGACACTGTGTCTGGCCAATAGAGATAGCCTCAAAATGTTGGATCATTGATTTGTCACTAAGCCAAACTTCCTAGTCCCGATTCCTTCCACCAAAAAAAAAAAAAGAAAAAAAAGAATCTCTTCAGAGTCAACCAGATAATTGTGCCCTAGGCCATTGAAAAGTAGCATTGGATTTGCTCTGCCTGTTTTGAAGAGCCAAAGCCGGATGAGTATCATTTCCCATCAGGTATTATTTGTGAAATGAACCCTCAAATGAAAGGCTGGCACCATGTTAATCATCTGCCATTCTTTTAAGTCTAATTCAACTGCTTTGCACGTATATATAGTAAATACTTTTTGTATCTTTTTATAAAATATTGCCTTATAGTATTTCTAAAAATGCTTCCTCTGGGAAAAATGCTCAAGTATGTCTTTGGTATTTTTCATCCATAATTCACATAGTACTTTAGTCTGCCTACCACCTTTTCCCTGATAATCCCACTCAGCCTTTGTGGTACAGATGGAGCTAATGGCTTTCCTTTTGCCTCTAGGGTTGTCATATGAACCAAATAGGGTCAAGACGAGGACCCCATTTTCCTGGTCCATTTGTTCAGGGATGGATGAGCATAATATGGCTCAAGCTGGGCTATGCAGAGTCCTTCCTGGAAAAGATCTTTTATTTTCCCAGGGAAAGTGGGCTTGGGACCACCAGTGGATGTCTTAGTACCCAATGGGGAGAGCAAAACTGAGAGTGTAGCCTAGAGAAGAAGAGGGAGATAGTCTTGATTATATTTTAATGGACACACAGAGTCTTGCTTTCAGATCTACCTGTTAGGTTTATGGTTGCATGATTTAGTATGTCTCCCCCACCTCAACCCCTTTTTCTTTAGGCTAATTTGAATGAGTTCTGTCTGCTGTAACCAAAGGGTCCAGATGAATACCTCTTTTTAGGCTTGTGCCGTAACTACTGTGTGACCTCACTGTATTGTCTCAGTTTACCCCACCCTCTGCCTAAAGCCAGTGAGTGGCACAGCAGAATCTCCTGGGTATAATTACAATCTATTTTGTATCTCAGACTCTACTGGCTTTGTCAGGCACCTCACTTGCTACTTTCTCACAAGTCTTTCAGTTACATGTAGAAATGGCTTATTAGTTCTCAAGAATATTTACATCTTATAAAGGAACTCGGTTTTCTGCGTACAATACAGCACCTTAACAAGTTAGAAAGAGTAAATGAAATATAAAGTCAAGATGTAGAAAGTTGGAGGTTCCATGCATGTCGCTGCACTTGAGTTTTTTTAAAAAAAATTGCATTCGCTTATGTAAAAATATCTCTTGTGCATCCTATGAGCTAGGTGTGGTGCAAGAACTAGAATACAGTTCAGAGAAAGCAGTCCATGCTGTGCCCTCGTGGAGAATATCCACTGTGTACCAGGAAAGATTGACATGAGTCCAATAAAAATACAAGTGAATATGTAATCCCAACTATAATAAGTGCTAGTCTATGGGCACATGTAACAGGAGACTGTTGGGTGTGAGGGTTCAGGGGAAAAAAATCTAGAAGAAGTGATGTGGAGGATAGATTTGAAGGATAAATAGGCATTAATTAGATGAAAACATGAAAGTGAGAGTAACTTCCAGGAAAAAGCAAAATCTTTCCAGAAGGAGAGAACAGCTTTTTTCAAGCTCTTCAAGTGGAAAGATATTTGAGAACTAGAGGAAGGGAATGGGGATGGGGATGGAGGCAGATGAGGATAGAGGGGTGGGCACATGACCAGTCCAAGAGCTGGGCCATTGAAGTCACAGGAAGGCTTGACTCTTGGGCACTGCTAAGTCATTTAATGATTTTAGTTCACAGAGTGGCACACTTAGATTTATGTTTTTTAAAATGCCATAAATTCTTAATTCTGGCTCAGATTTAAGGGACTTTAAAAAAAATAATGCTGCCTGTTTGTTATCCCGTTCCAATGGAGTCAAAATCTCTGGGGTGGGACCCTACCTCTAGTCATTTTAAAAAGGTTCCGCGGATGATGCCAACATAAAGCTAGACTTGAGAGTCTCAGCTGTAAATGCTGTGAGAGATGTCGCTTGATGACAGCACCTGCCATAGAGTGGTCCAAGCTGGCTTTGCTCGGTGTGACTGAAGGTTACTTCCCTGCAATCCAGTACATTCATGGATCGCATTCATAGAAGTGAGAGGGGGTTGTTCCCCCCTGCCCCATGCATTAGACCAGGTGTCCTCAAATTACTGCCCTCGGGCCACATGCAGCCCCCAGAGGACATTTATCTGGCCTGCTGGGAGTTTTTTGCCGCTGCTGCCTGTCCTGCTTAGCAGCCAACTCATCCCGGGCCCACAGTGCGCATGTGTGGAATGTGCGTTGCTCTCCCCAAAGGCCCTCCAATGGTCTGAGGGACAGTGAACTGGCCCCCTGTTTAAAACATTTGAGGAGTCCTGCATTAAACTCATGCACCTGAAAAATTGGTTCACTTTTCAGCACCACACTTAAGCAGCAAAATGACCAAACTGAAATATTCCCAGCAGAAAGCAAACCAGGTGACAAAAGGAATCTATACCATACTGGAGAGAACTGATCCAATAGTACCAGACATGTTTAAGCTATAGTCACCATCATCCCTTTAAAAGGATGATGTAGGAATCTCTGTTTTCCAGTAAGTCAAAAGCTGTTATTTATTCGAAGGGCAAGTATAAGGGCTTACTGTATGCCAGTTCAAGGCATTGGAAAAATGGCAGAAAATGATGCAGACAAAAATCCTCTCCCCCATGGGGCTTATATTGAAGTGAAGAATGAAGTTTTCTGCTTCATGTGATTCTCAGTATCAGATTATTATTACTATTTTTGAGACAAGTTCTCTCTCTGTTGCCTGGGCTAGAGTACAGTGGTGTCATCACAGCTTATCGTAACCTCGAATTCCTAGGCTCAAGAGACGCCCTGGCCTCAGCCTCCTGAGTAGCTAGAACTATAGGCGTTATTTTATTTTCTAAAATTCTTTGTAGAGACAGGGTCTCACTATGTTCCATAGGCTGGTCTTGAACTCTTGGCCTCAATCAATCCTCCCGCCTTGAACTCCCTAAGTGCTAGGATTACAGGTGTGAGCCACTGAGGTACTGGGCCAAGATCAGAATTTTTAACTGATGCTTATGATGAGTAGCCATAGAAAATGTATATGTTATAGGGAAACATATTCAGTTGTAACTTTGGAACATTAAAAGTAAAAATCTTTAAAAAGCAAAGAGGTCACCATGTATGAAAGAATTCCAGCATGGGTGTCCATTGTCAGGGGGATTCAAGAATCTTTAGTAAGGCTAAAAAGGTGTAAAAGGAAGAGGGCTCCTGAGTGATTTCTGGAGTCCTTTGCAAAACCGGAAACCAAGTATAGTACAACAGTATTAAATACTAGCAGTACTCACATAGTTTGAGCATTTACTGTATGCCATACACTTTTCTAAATCCTTTTTTATGCATTATCTCACATAATACACTCATTATATAAAGAGAATGCAACAGTGTCAAACTGTACTTTTTAAAAAGTTAAAAACGTGATTTATACAAACATGAAAAGAAATATGGCAAAGGTTTGATTTGACTCATTAATTGACAAGGGAATTTGTACAATGGTAAGACTGGTTCTAAGAGCATTTGAGGAGCTAAGTGTCAATAGGTGCATTAATAAAGGAATTGAGATTGCTAGATTTATATAAAATGGTAATGTCCTATAAGACAATAAAACATCAAATTTGAGGATATTTTTCCATTGGACAGAAATTATCTTTATCAGACAAAAGTGTCCAAGTTAACATGTAACAGTACTAAATCTGGAACCTTTATTCAACAGCAAACAATTCACCAAAGCACATTCCCTTTAAATATGTTTTGAGAGGGCTTGTTAAACAATTCCCACATATGAGGTTGAAAGAACATAACTGTCCTTGGCATTATTTTCAAGTTTTAGATAATTTTTCTTGACATTAGAAAATTACATTATGTAATTTTTCAGGATTTTCTAGCTTATAGTAATGAAGCTGGATCTCAAACTGAGACCTCTCTCTCCAGTATCCGCACTGAAGTGAGCCACGTAGCAAATCTTTGGGGAGAGCCTAGGACAGGTCTTTGGGGTGACATCACCATTGTTCTTCCTGTGTATAAGTCTCGGTATGGTTTGCCCAGATATGTTTGTTTATATTTTTAAATTGATTATCAAAACTTTTGTAAACCACTTGAAATTAACTCCTTCAACTACTTTTCTCTTTTGTTTCCCTGAAGGAAGCTGTGCATACCAAATGTGATTAATAAACAGTGAGGGGTTCATTAACTATTTGCTATGATTAGCCCTAAAACAAAGGCTGTGGAACCCCAGATAGAAATCAGACTCCTTAGAATTCATAGCAGCTCTTTTCTCAGAAAGATTATCCACTCATAGGATTTAATTTTGCTGCTGTTGTTAATTTTGGATATTGAGGTTTCCAATCGTGGAATGATGTAAGGGTTTTCTATTTTTAGGATGATCATTTTGAGCCCTTAAGGAATAAGAAGAAGGTCCAGTGCTCCACGAATGGCACTTTGCTCAGCTTCACGTAACCGACTGCTGATTTGGTCCTGCCATTTGCCTTTCCTGTGAGTTAGTCTGGAGGGTAGACTCCGGTGTTATGTTTACAGAGTAAATGAAAAGCATCTATGTGGCCGGCTTAATGTTCCAGTAAGGCTTTAGGACAGTTTTCTGAGTTTAAGGTGTAATCCCTATTACATAAAGTTAAGGCAGCAGAAAATTTAGGTAGCCAATCACATAGTTTATTCTAGAACTCATACTAGATGGGAAAGTACAATTTTGCTTTTCAGTTAGATAAAAGGACTAGGTTTTGCTCCATTTAAAAAAAAATCTAAACTGAAATTTATGTATAGACACTGTCATAAACACTTTCCATAGATTATCTCTCTAATTCCTCAAAAATTCTATAGGTAGAGTCTATTACCATTCCCATTTCACAGATGAGGAACTCAAGGCCAGGAAGCTGAGGAGGGTTCATAGCCAGCAAGAGGCAGAGCTAAAATTAGACCCAGACCATCTGGCGATAAGCCTACTCAGAAAGGCTAGATGATATCACCTTCCCAAATTATGCTGGAATGGAGAAAGCATGTAGAAAAAGAGCACCAGTTCCATTTTCTGGCCTCAGCTATGGCATTAACTGTCTTTGCAACCTTGGACAAGTGGTTTCATCTGCCTGGGCCTCCACTTCCTTGTGTAAAATGAAGAGTAGAAACAGTTTTGATTAGCTGGTCTCTGAGGTTTATTCCAACTCTAAAGTTCTTTGATTCTTTAATTGTATCCTGATCTTAGATGTATGCTCTCTCTCTCCCACTCTCTCACTCTCTGCTTCCCAAGGCAAAATTCCAACCCTGATGCTCATGCCTATTTTAATTAGATGCTACATCCAAAACCCCACTGAATTATTATTTACAGCAACTTCTCAGGAACACCTAACACTTAAAATCAGGCAAGCCACTCTTTAGAATAAGTTGCTAATGGAGTGTGATTTTTGGAAGCGAAATGTTAATACTTTAAAAAAAGGAAAAAGACAGTTCTAAACAAATGCTGTTCTCTCTTGAAGTCGTCTCTTTTCTACAATGTTACCTCGACAACTTAGGTTTGTCTCTTTAGAGACGGGATTTCTTTTCAGCATGGGAGAAGAGGGGTCTCCTTCTCTTCTGTTTTGAGATTTCCTTTTGTTTTATGGAAAGAAGAAATGTCAAAGGTAGACCGCCAAATCCAGCAGAAATGTTGAATGTACGCAGGACATCTTGAGAGAGTGGCAGCCAGAAATAATCACAGGTGCCCAGAATTAGCACACATTTTGATTCAAGCTACCTTCTTTTCTCCTTTCTATTTCCCATAACCATAACACAATGCAACAGCCTCTAAAATGTTACATTTTTGGAGCAGCACCGTTACAGAGCAGAGAGCAACCAAAGTGCCTGGAAAATAATTGCATTATTTTTAGTCGCTGCAGCGAAAACTGTACATATCAGGTTGAAGGGACAAACTCTGAAGAACTGAGCCCGTCTGGAAATGCTAAAAATACTGTTCCCCCTCTAGCAATTGAAATTTTTGAGCAGAGACTTGGGGAAGCGGCAGGTAGAGAGATGGAATTAGAATTCACCTCTCTCTGCTGTAGTAAGCTTGTTATCAGGGCTGGCAAGAGCTCAGGGGGCTGACAGGGTCAGGTGGGGACTTGCGTGTAAGGAGGCTAGTTAAAAAGGAGCAGAAGAAAGAGAGAGGGCTTACCTCCAGCATCTAGCACCACAGAGCAGAGGCTGTGTGGACAATGGCTGCAAAATCAGAATTGGTTCTAGAAGCAGTTTCCTGGCTGATCGGGAGCATGAGCTCAGCAGACACCATGAGCGCCGTGGCAGGGGACCGAGCCCGTGCTTGACACATGTGTTTCCCATTGATGGCTGGAGACAGCCCAGTAGCTGGGAGTCGGCCTGACAAAGCCGTATTGAAGTGTGCAGAGTTACGGTTTCAAGGCAGGCAGAAACAGAACGGGAATGCTGTTCAGGAAATTCTTCAGGCATGGGCAGGGACTTGGCTGCAGTTCTGCAGTTGGAAAATCTGACTGGGGCAGCTTCTGAGCACAGGCTGGGCCTGCTCACACTGTCAGCGGGCCGAGTGGCCACCTCCTTCAGAGTGTCTCAGAACACCCAGGGATCAAGGGCGATTGTCATCTGCCGAGCCGTGAAACAGACAAGAGAGGTAGGGGACTGTTCAGTTCTGGCATTTCCATGCCTCTTCACTTCCTAAGCTGTCTGTCTGCTGTTTGCTTGCAGGCACTCTGACTTTGGCTGTGTGTGTGTGTCTGTCTGTGTTAATAAGTTACAACTCGATCACTTAGACATTTACCGTGGCGTTGTACTCTTTGCCTTCTCCACCCTCCCTTAAGATCTGATTTTCCGCAGGGCAGACACACTTTTGAAAGTTAGGGTTTAGCTGGCGACACGATTGCGTAAAGAGAAGTACGTGCATTCCTTCTGTTGTCACCCTGCTCCGACCATCTGTAACTTTTCCTTTCTACTCAGGAGGACAGTTCATTGGCAGGAAGGATAATTTTAGAGGAAACTATGTTCTTTGCTTCACGAGAGTTTTGAGAGACAAGTTGGGGTTTGTTTTTTTTTTTAGCAGAAAATGGCTCTCATTTTAGGAGGGAATCAGAGTTTGAAGTTTCTCTTTTGGATCAGACTTTCAGAGTGTAGACACATATGTGTATACGGGTTCCCACCATCTTTTATATAGGATTTTTGACTGTCATTATCTGGGATTTGACTGTTTATGATATCTTTGCCTAGAAATATGCTGGACCAATATTTGTCATTTGTTTCCATAATCATTTCCAACTTTTCTCACTTGAAGTAATTTGCAGTTTTACTCTCAAAAAGTATGCCCGTATTTTAGGAAACATAGATAATAAAAAAGTAACAGAGAACAGTAGTTTATTCAAAATCACTGTTAAAAGAGACATAAGGGGGTGAGTTTTATTTTCTTGATTGATTGGTTTTGTTGTGTACCTTAATGAAAAGAGTTTCTTTTAGGAAATCAAATTTTAAATAATTTTCAGCACAAAAGTAACCTCAGTTTTCCTCTTCAATTTTGGTCTTTCCTTACCCATATCAACTCTGTTGCAGTACAGATTTTTTTTCCTCTCACAGGAAAGTTGTCTTATTTCATGTACAGCATTTAGAAATCGTAATGCATTGTAATGCAGTTATAATATATTATAATTGCATATGCTTATTTATAGCATTTAGAAAACATAATACATTGTAATTTCATTAAGAGACTAGTTCAGCTCAGATAAAGCTGGACTAAATCTTGCTACTGCGTTATAATTACAAGCAGAGCAATCTGTGACAACATGATATTTTCCAAAGGGGGCTTGGCCAAGAGTCTAACTGGGAAGATACATGAATGAATGGATTCTTGGATACTTCTTGAGTAGCTAAGGAATTACTAGACCTCTTAGAGGTGGATCTCTATGAAAACAGGTGTGTGTTTACTTCAGTGTCCTAAAATCTCTAAACAAGTAGCTAATAGAGTAAGTTTAATGGTCAGTAAAGAGTAGAGAGCTGGGGTTTCTCATTCCTTGCTCGGTGCAGAATCTAGAATTCATAGGAAGAAGTTATGTCCTATTGGTAGAAAGTCAGGAATTTTAGTTACCTATTTTTATTTTTTACTCGGAGTTGGCAATTGAGATATGACTGGCACCACGATCTCTTACTCTGAGAGATGGCTCATGAGTGTTTTCTTTATTAACCTCACCTTTGTATCGGGTGGGGTGGGGATGGTGAGTGAACTGTAGGATTTGGGGCAGGGACATGGGGGCACAGTTGGAAGTCAGGATGGTGACTTCATTTTGTTTATTTTTCTGAAGTACGTACTGAGCGAGCAAAATGCCAAGACAGATTAGGAACTAGCATGAACCATAGCCAAGCCCACTGCCAGTGAAAAAGGAGACTTCAGTGAGCGTGGATGTCATACTCCTCTAAATTTAGTGCGCGTCAAGCGTCGAGCAGAAGAGGCGTGAAATAGCAACTCGCGGTTGCAGGATTAAGAAGAGCAGTGCCTGAAACTTGGAAGAAACTCTGTCGTTTCTCTTTTTAAAAAGCAAAGGAGGGAAAAGCCAAGCTCTCTTGACATTTGAACAGGAATGAAGAAAAAAAGGAAAGCAGGGAGGGGAGAGAGAGCACAGAGGACAAAATCCAGGGCAGAGGTGGAGGCACAGAGGAAGGAGGAGCAGACTGGCCAGTGGGGGGTGGAGAGGAAGAGTCCTTTGCCCAGGACAGAAACACACATACTCAAAGAGCGAAAATCCATCAGGCACTGATTTTCTGGGCTGGAGTGCGTAGATAAACCATGGCCTCAGTAGAGAGAATTGTTTTACCCATGTGTTCACCCTGCCCTGCCTTCTGGAAGTAATCAGAATGCACATTGTGTAAAAAATGGCATCACCCAAGGGTTCAAATTTCCTGAGTAAGGAGGGGGCAGGCTCTTAGAGAGGCCTTATTTTTAACCCGTATTTGTTCCTTGCAGAAATATTTCTGCTGGGAGTGTTGAGTGAAGGGACCAGGTGGAGCCAGTTGAGTAATCCCAGTGGGAAAAGCTTGTCCAAGGCCCTGCCTGTGGTCACTTTGTTGTTGCTATTATAAGCAAATATATAGTGTTATATATATGCTTTATCCTGATGGAGAAATTCCTTTAATTCTGTTTATTTTTTATTAATATTAAAGAAAAAACATAGGGCATGTACCACAGTGTTGGTTGTATGGGTTGAGCTTTCCAAATCCAGAAATCCAAAATCAGAAACTCTTTAAGTGCCAACATGATGCTCAGAGGAAATGCTCGTTGGAGCATTTGGGATTTTCTCAATGGGATGCTTAACAAGTAAGTATACTGCAAATATTCTAAAATTTGAAAAAACTTAAAAGTAAAACATTTCTGGTCTCAAGCATTTTGGATAAGAGATATTTAACCTATACCAGGGTTTTTCAGAGAAACGGAACCAATAGCGCGCGTGCGCGCGTGTGTGTGTGTGTGTGTGTGTGTGTGTATGTGTGTATTTATGTGGAGGTTTATTTTAGGAATTGACTTACATAATTATGGAGGCAGAGAATTCTCATGAAATACTGTTAACTCTCTGCAAGCTGGAGACCCAGGAAAGCCTGGAGTCCTAAAAACCAAGGGAGGTGATGGTATAACTCCTGGTCTGAGACCAAAGGCCAGAGAATGAGGTGGGGGTCAGAGGGCGCTGATGTAAGTCCTAGAGTCCAAAGTCTTAAGAACCAGGAGCTCCAATGTCTGAGGGTTGGAAAAAGTGAATGTCTCAGCTGAAGGAGAGAGAATGATGAGCCTTTCCTCTGCCTTTTTGTTCTCTTTGGGCCCTCAGCAGATGGAAAGCTCCCTGCCCACCTTGGTGAGCATGGCCATTCTTCACTTAGTCTCCTGATTCAAACGCTCATGTCTTCTGGAAACACGCTCAGGGACACGCTCAGAAATAATGTTTTACCAGCTATCTGGGCATCTTATAACCCAGTCAGCTTAACACATAAAATTAACCATCACATTGGTGAAACTGTTTGATACCCTATTTTATAAGATTAGGAAGTTCCTGAAATCATAATTTTGACCAGCTGGCAGGGATATGGGCCATCTAGTTCATCATTTCTTGAGTTTGAATCCTATACGGACAAGTAATACACCAGAAAGCAAGATCTGGTTCCTCATTGCTGTAATTATTTTATCATAGTATTGTTTAAGTATGTACAGACCAAAAGACCCATAGTTACTACTTCTGGGATTTAATGTTGTATCAGTGAAGATTGCATTTGGCTGCAAGTAATTGAAACCCTGCTCAGAAAAGTCTAATTATATAAGGTCTTGCTGTTTTGTGCATACAGATACAGATCAGATTGACACAGTCCAGGACTATTGTAGAAGCTGAACACCATTCCTTTCTGTTCCACCATTCTCAGTCCTTGAGCTCAACTCTCCATTCTCATCCTCAACTGTCTTGTTCAAGTCAGGGCAAAAGTGTTGGGATAAGAAGAGAAACATTATTTCACCTCTTGAGCATTACCCCTTTAATGAGGAAGGGATACCCTCTCCTACAAAGCTCCCCTGACCTCAGAATACAGAGCTAGAATTGGGTCACAGATCATGAATGGCCCCTGGAATGATATCACTGTGGCATGATATTAGCTAGCATGACTGCTTTAGGCCAATCATGTTTGACCCTCTGGATCTGGACATGCGTAGGAACCCATACATTCAGACCAAGCGTTTTTTCCTTCTGCTGATAAGCACATCAGTGTTCTATCAGCAGTTAAGGATGGATGGGGAGGATGTCTGTGTGTTAGACAGTGGACAGTATTGGCCACAAATGCTGAAAATTTATTTTTACAACAATGAATAAACAAATGTACTTGAAAAAGCACTGCTCTAATAATCTCTTTCTTCTATTTTAAGTAAGTTAACATTGAGACGATAAAAGGTCTGTTGCTTACCTAACACATGTAGTCCAAGACAAAGACAGTGTTTCTGGTCCCATGACTCTAAGTCTGGCGTGGTGTACGTGGTACATTCATTGGCTCTATAATAACAGCTGAGCAAGACTTCGGAACCTGTGCTAGAGAAAGTAACATGACAGTGGAGGTCCATCAGAAATCACCTGGTCCCGTAGTTTCTTACAACCTACTGAATCAGAGTCTCTGAGATTAGAGTTGGAGAATTCTTACACTTTTTGAAGCCTTCCCCAGAGATTGTGTTGAAGCCAGCCAGACACTGGTCCACAGAATGGGATTTGTTAAACAAAAATGCAGCTGAATCTCTAATTTATTGCGGGAGCCCCTTTATAGCATTGCTGACAGGTGCCAGCCGGATGTGATGGCAGTGCCCACAGTGGTGGTGAGACTCGTTGTACCATGGGGCAGGCTGGCATGTTCTTTCCCATCTCAAGCCTCCTCAGATGGAGCCAAATCGCCTCTCTGTCCTCTGTGACAGTTGCCCTTGCTGTCATCTCTCAAGCCACATCTGAGGTGGCGATCTTACTTGGTAAAGTAGTGGAGTTCACTGAGGGAGTAAAGGTAGAGGTAGCCAGAGATCTCGGAGTAGGTCCCGGCTCCATTCATCTCTGGATCTCAGTTTTCCCGTGTGTAAAATGGGATCAGATGCCTCTACAGGGTTTTCTGTGTCTTCCAAACTATGATTTTTATCATTCCTGAGACTCTTCCTCCTCTTTAAAAATGTGTCTTAGGCCAGGCATGCTGGCTCACGCCTGTAATCCTAGCACTCTGGGAGGCTGAGGTGGGAGGATCGCTTGAGGTCAGGAGTTCGAGACCAGCCTGAGCAAGAGCGAGACTCTGTGTCTACTAAAAGTAGAAAAATTAGCTGGGCATGGTGGCATGCACCTGTAGCCCCAGCTACTTGGGAGGCTGAGGAAGGAGGCTCGCTTGAGCCCAGGAGTTTGAGGTTGCTGTGAGCTGGCTGATGCCATAGCGCTCTAGCCTGGGCAGCAGAGCGAGAAAAAGAATGTGTCTTAGTCTTCCTTTCTCAAGGCAGGCATCATGAATCACTTCATCTCTCCCTCCACCTTTCCCTGCGCTATTCTCTTTACCTGCCTCTGAACATCCAGTGAACCTCCTCCTGTCAAAAATGTGGTTCCCTGAACTTGGCTGCGGTCATCTGGCCAGCACACAATCCATGATGAGGACACAGACGTCTAGTAACTGAAGAGGAGGAGGAGGAGGCTGACTCCGATTGAAAGGAGTCACCGCAAGAAAGAAGAAGGGCAGGTGGGATCATCTTGCAGGAGAAGGAAAGTGGTTGTTATGATGCGAACTGAGCTCAGCCTCTGAGTCAGACTCAGGTTGGGACCCTGGCTGTGTGGCCTTAGGCAAGTCCGCTATCTCCATCTTCCCGAATTTTCTAATCTCCAAAATGGACATGAGAAAAGTACCTATGGTGTAGTGCATTGTGAGATTGTGCACATAATGCACTTATCGTACTCACTAAATACACACAGCAGGCACTTAAATATGTTAGGTATGCATATGGTAACTATTAACTGAGATGGCACCAGGCAAACTAAGAAAGAATGAAGTACGCAGATCAAGATAGAATGAAGAGTCGAGACAACCAGCAGAGGAGAGAATGTTTTATATTGAATTGTCCAGGTTGCCTTTTCTGTGTTGCCCAGATTTCTCTAGAGATTGCACAGTTCCCTTTATTTCACCTTTGCTGCCACACAGAAAGGTCTTCATTACTGTTTCAAACTCCTGTTGTAAAGCGTGAACCACCTCATATAAGGAAAACCATGTACACCGCGGCCTCTGACCTGCCTCTCAGCCAGGTCTGCAAGACTGGGGGAGGAACGTGTCACAGTGGTTCACTTAGTGTATAAATCCTGCAAGATTGGTTTGCTCAGAAAGCTGTGCTCGTGGTTGTCTAAATGGAGCTCAGGGTGTGTGTAGGTGGATGTGGATTCAATGGCCTTATTCTTCTTTTTAACTGATAAAGCAATGGCACCTATTAAAGCAAGCACAATTCCCTGATAAAAACTATATTGCCAGGGATTAGAAACTCCCTCCTTGTTCAGGCCACTTTTCCTTGCCCGTGAGATAGCATCAGACTCTCTCGTGAGCACCCTGACTCCCAAATAATATATGGTGAATGCCTGGAAACCTTGTGACTTTGCCAGGCTTGAAGTCTTCAGATGCTGAAACTACTTTCTTTGAGCTCAGAGTAAATAAATCTCAAGGTTAGCTCCCTTCTCCAAGCAAATCATTGGACAATGTCCTGTTGTATTAACCCTGATTGGGGTTGTGGTACTGAGCATGGCCTATTCACTGAAAGAAGATTTCTCAAGGGTAGGGACAGTGGGGTACAGAGCCTCACTGTGTTCCTGTCATTCCTGTTCTTACCTATGATTGAATTCTCTCTTCTTTCTAGTACTATACTCTTTCTAGATCTGTTCTTCTATTTCTTTATTCTGTTTTATCCACCCATTGCTAGTTTCTTTTCCCTTTGTCATCCTTTGAGTATGTGCTTACCAAAGTCGGCATCTGCTTTCCTATGGGGTCAAGGGTACTGGTAATAGACCAAAGCATAATTTTTACCATGTGATGACAAACATTAACTGCTAATGTTGGCCGTGACCTTCAAAGGCTTGTGGTCTCTGTTCTATCTTTGACAAACCTACTCCTACTCCCAGTGTTTGCAGGCTGATGATCCAACCAGCAGGTCTTTGGGTGCATTTTGGCTCACAAAGTGTTTTTTTTTAAATTAGTTGCAAAACATTTCAGTATCCTAAGATACCACTTAAAACTCTAGATATTTAGACCATCAAGGGAAAGTTGAAGATGGGCATCCCTGGTCTGATTTTTCATGGCACAGTGGTTGGTGGGCTCTATCTGGGCAGCTTCTGTTTCTTTGAGAGGACATGTGCCCACTTCGTTTTGCGACCTCCTCCTGCCCCCTGTTTCCTGATCTCTAGGTGTTTACATTAGTCAACTCTGCTTTTCTTGGTTGGGTTTCTCAACTGAACAACGGAAGGTAGACAGTGATTTGAATGGCCATTTTCTCAGTTGTCTGAGAGGTAGTACATATAATACCATTCTAGATGTATAGGAGAGAAGTTAGGGTATAATGAATTTATGACTGGTGTCTCTTGGAGAACACTGCTGAGAGAGGCAAAGTATCTACTGGAAAAGGGGGTGCAAGAGGGAAGCATGGTGGCCAAGAACACAGGTCTCGAAATTAGATACTCCTTGGTGGAATAAGTACCTTATTGGATTGTACTCAGGATTAAAAACTTTAAATGTGATAGAAATCACAACAGTCACTTCCTCTGGGGATGATAGTTGATTAAAAAGAGACTCAAGGGAACTTTACAGGGTGGTAGAAATGTTACTTGTCTTGTTTGAATATTGGTTACAAAGATATAAAGATTTTTAAAACTCATCGAGCTGTATATAGTTAATATCTGTGTATTTCACTAGAATTAAATGATACCTCAGCACACATACATACATACATGTATGCATACACAGAAGATGCAAAGTGTTTAGCAAAATGCATAATGACTTTCAGCTATTGTTACCATGATAGTTTCTGGAAACTTTTATTAAAAAAAAAAAAAAAAACGAAATGACCAAAAATGAGATGAAGAGCTTTTCTTTTCAGACCACAGATTTTACTGCTAGCATTCAAGAGCACAGGTAATAGCTAAAGATCCTTGCTGAACACAGTCGTCAAGGGACAATCTGCCGGATCAATGCTAATTTTATGAAACTATTGAATCACTATAGCAGGATGTTCCTAATTTGGTGTAGCTGCTTTTCCTGATGCTGTAAAAATTTATGGGTTTCAGAGACATATCAAAGATGGTTTATTACCTGGGAGAAAATGCCTATATTTACAGTAAAGTGCACAGTGGCTGGAATACAGTAGTTGCTCAATAATTATTCAATAATGTGACTTAAAATTAATATCCATTTTGAGAACTTCTAGATAAAACAATCAGAAAAGTATAGTTTTAATTAATAATCACATTGTTATAACCAGTTATTGATATATATCTGGAAGCATTTAACACAGGAATTAAGAGAACATATTTTCTAGCCAGGCATTCTGGGTTCAAATTCTTGCAGTGTCTTTAACAAGCAGAGTGATTTGGGGCAAGTTATTTAACCTGTCTTTCTCAGTTGGTTTAATTGTAATATAGGAATAATTATAGTACCTGCCTCACGATCACATGTCTGTGGTGATTAAATACATGCAGAACTGTGTCTAGCATGGAGTGCCATTACGCAAGTGTTTGTCATCATTTGTGCTTTATGTTAGAGAGTTGATAGTTTTTTGCGATTTGTCTTTAAGTGTTGGTCAAAACGCATATGTATGGTGATTGGTGGAAGTGATTCGGAATGGGTTCCAGTGGTGAATACTGAAGCCTGGAATTTATAGGAAACATACTGGTTTTCTGTTTAACTGAGTTTGGTTTTGTTACTCACTTACTCTGTGACCTTGATTAAGTCACCTCACCTCCCTGGACCTTGTTTTCTCATCTGTTAAATAATGATTTGGACTTTATATTGTCCATGTTCCCTTGAGGCCTTGTGTGTCCCTCTGTGATCTCAAGTGTTTGAATCATGTTCATTATTATTTTATTACACAGATTGGTCCCCAAGTCACAGAAGAGCTGTAGCAGCTCAACTGTGATTGTCACTATCTGGTTCTGGTCAGGATCATCCGTGGGGATTTAAAAAGCACTGGCCTTGTACAGCTCAGGGCAGCTGGTTGGCTGAAGAGGTCTGCTGCTGCTGTTTGGGCCGCCCAGAGAAGTGGCCGTGAAAGGGGAGTGGCAGCATGCTTTGCATGTGAAAATGACACCATTAAATCTATGATCGGGTGTCTGAAATTTTTTTTTTTTCCTGCTCAAGGGTACTCAGTTCATACATTCTTTTCTGGTCCTCTCATTGCAACATCAAAGGCTGGCTGGGTTCAGAATGTTGTCTCTGAGCTTTATATAATACTTGTGATTCCTTCAAGTCTTTGCTCAAATATTATTAATACCTTCTGCATAAGGTCGACCCTTAAACCATGCTTTTAAAAATTGACCTCGCTGTACTCCTCCACCCCGTGGTACTTCTCACCTCTTTTTTCCTGTCTTTTTTTTTGGGACGAGCCATTTCCTCCTAGCACTCATCCTCTTGTAACATGAGTGTAATACACTTTGGTTTTCTTGCTTGTTACTTGTCTCCCCCATCAGTACCTCCTACCACTGCCATGAGATCGGGGTCTTTGCTTTTGCTCATTGGTAACTCCCAAATGCCTAGAAAGGAGCCGTGGGAAGACCTAAAGGTGCTGGCAGTATTTATGGCCATTTAAATGCATTACTCACTACATACGCCTCCGTGGTCATTCTGAATACCTTCCATCCGATTCAGGGCAAGCTAAGTCTTTTCCTCACTGTGTGTGAATTACAGAGACAGTTGAGCCTGAGCCTGATCCCAGGCTGTGACCAACTTACTAGGAACATTCCTTGAGAACATTCCTGCATTTTCTAGATCCTCTGTTTGTTCATTTATGAAGCAGTTTTAATTATACTGATCTTTCAGAGTGTTGTCAGGACTTTGTGCACTTGTATATCTGACAACGCCTCGTACACATCCCTTTGTGTGTACTTTGCTTCCGTGTGCGTGTGTCTTACGTGTTCCTCCATCTGCATCTCTAGGATGGTGGGAATTGATGCTCATGATGATACTAAAATACCTTTTGGTTCATCAGAGATAAGTATTCAACACCAGGCATATTACTTAAATGCACAGGTATATTACAATTTGGGGAGTGCTCTGGCAATAATATGTATTAAAAACTGTATATACACTTTGTCCTAACAATTTGGTTTCCAGGTGTATTTGGACACGTGTGAAACATGTATGTTCCATTCCTATGGCTGTCAATGGTACTCATGTGCTGGAGCTTTAAATACTTACATCTCGAGGCCCCAGTGCTTTTCCTCCTGAAGTCCGGACTCGTTTCCAGGTGCCACTGGGACCTCTTCTTCCTCTTGGAGTTTTGTGTGTTCTGAGCAGTAACAGACCTGTCTCTGCCCCCCTCCCCACATACTCCATTTGTTCCCACCCCCCAAGCTGCCCATCCCCCTGCTGTCCCCATCCTCATAAATGGCAGGCTCGCCCGCCTGGCTGCCTGTGCTGGGCCTTGGTGTTGCCCTCAGTTCCTGTCCTTTCCTCACTCTCTGTGTCTCAGGCAGCAGCAAATCCTATCAGTGCTACTTTCCCAGTAGGTTCCAAAGACAGCAGTTCTCCACCTTCTCCCCCCAACCCACGGGGCGGGGCCACTGTCACTTCTCTCTGGACAATCACAGAAGTCACAGGTCTCTGCTCTCTCCGGTTCCATTCTCATCTCCTGCAGTCTATTCCCTGGAGTGAAACTAGAGGGTGACCCCAAAGGGAAAATCTGATCGTCTCATTTCCCACACCTTGGTTCTCTGATGGTCACTGTCACAGTCAGCATCATACCTGTGGCTTTTACTGGGGCTTAGAAGCCCCTACAAACTCCTCATTGCACCTGCACCCAAGTGCATTTTGAAAACACTGTCTTCCTGCTTCACTCTGATCTAGCTGCCCTGTCTTTCACACGTGCCAAGCAAACCCTACCTCAGGGCCTTTGCACTTGCTGGTATTGTTTTCGCCAACTGGAATGCTTCCCCAGGTATCCTCATGCTTTGGTCTCTTGCTCATTTGTATTTTGTTCTCAAATCTCTCCACTACAGAGAGGTTTTCCCTGCCTGTTCCTTAACCAGGAGCCCCCAACACTGTGTCCTCTTCTGCTACCTCGCTTTTAACTTCATTAGACGGACTCCCAAGAATAAGTACAAAATGTTACTTGTATATATTATCTATTTACCATTGTTTCCTCTAAAAGATATGGTCTGCAAGGCAGGAAGTCTGTCCTGTTGCCGTTGGCTATCGAATACCAGCACATGGTAGTATCTGGGCAGTATTTATTTGTTTAAATCTTAATAAGTAACAGAACATGAATGGAAACAGCAGCAGTGTTCATCTCTAAGGAGTTGGTTAAGTTAAATATCATATATCCATGCAATTTAAAATGATCTGTTAAAAAAATAGATTTCTCTATGTTTTTATGGGACTATTGCTTAGTTCTCAGTGGGCCAAATTAGATTTAGAGCAATATGAAAAATATGCTCTTGTTTGTATAAGAAAGAAAAATACTAAGGTGTTTGTGTATTGAACATATATATTGAATAAAACCTGCGTGTGTATTGAATGTTTCTATAAGAATAAGACAGAATCTAGTCCCATTGGTTGCCTCTATGGAGGCTGGCTGAAAGTGTCAATGAGATTTTCTTCACTATAGTACTTTTTTTTATTCTAAATACATGTGCTTATCTATTTTTTT
Organism: Mirza zaza; assembly: GCA_008750895.1. Classification (NCBI taxonomy): domain Eukaryota; kingdom Metazoa; phylum Chordata; class Mammalia; order Primates; family Cheirogaleidae; genus Mirza; species Mirza zaza. The sequence continues at coordinate 19,580 of VSMD01035511.1, forward strand.
TTTCAGTAAGAGTTCAAATCTTAAATATTCCAATTTTTAAATATTCCAATTCTTAGAAAGCTTAAATATGAAATACCTAACTATGAATCTAAAAATTTGTTTAAGAAGAAGATCCCATTCCTGGGCTATTTCACATAAATAGGCATTTACCTTTCTTGATAAATTTTATAAGAAGAAAGTGGCGATTGTTATATCAAAACTAAAAGTGATGAGCTTGTTACAAATGTCTACATTGTGCCAAACATTTGGAATCCAAGACTAATGCCTTGTGTGGATGGCTGAATAAAAACAACCCTGGAAAGCAAGTAATTTTAAATCAGAGACCTCAAAATTAACACGGCTAATGAAAGATTGTTTATGTGCCAAGGTATTCCAAAATAACTCTGATTCCACAACACATTCTAGAAATTGTATTGAGCTTGTAAGGGAACCCTGTGCCTGCTGTTTATATAAACTGGTTCCAGTCCAATAGTTATGTAATTCATGTTTACTTTTAAATTTGCCCAAAATTTAAACATGCAGCAACACCAAAAAAAAAAAAAATTAGCTCACTTGATTTGTATTAGTCGTCTTATTTCTATATAAGATAACATAGTTATTAGTCATGCTGTATTTTTCTTCACTGTTTATCATAATCTAGGAGGTGCCATATCTCTTTCTACAAACTCCTCTCTTCACCCTCTCCCCTGAGCTAATTCCCTTCCAGAACTTGAGCTTGAGCTCTTGGGGCCATTAATGCTTGCTCTGCCTTCTTCTGGAAAGTTTTCCTCCCTGCCCCAGGTTCCACCTTAATTGTCAGAATGGCTGTCCATGACCACAATGGGTCACCCTCTGTTCTCTATCATTGGGCCCTCCTTCCTAGCACGTAACTTCAGTTCCAATGGTTTCATCTATTTACTTGTTTATTGTCCGTCTCTCCTATGAAAATAGGAGCTTGATGGAAGCAGAAAAGGACTATTTTCATGCTTTGGAAGACCTATGTGTCTCCATGACCTACTGGCACATAGTATAGATGGTGAAAAATACATATATTTTTTTCTTTTACGGTTGAACAGAGAGACTGGGATGGAGGATTTGCTTGTAGGCCAGCTCTGTGCTTTGCCACGCCTCCTTCCCCCACAGCATGCCACTGAACAGAGAGCTGCACCCATCAGCACCTCCCCCATAAATTCCTTTATGGAACAAGATACTGAGTGTGGTGCACACAGTCAAGCGAGTGTTAGTGAAATGCCTGCAAGTGACTGTGCTTGTTCTCAGCTCTACCTTATTACTAGAGTTGATCATGGCCCATGTAAACTTACAGGCCAGAAAGAAAAATCATCAGGAAACTTGAGACACTGATATGTTTTTGGAAAGTTGACTGCTTTTTATTTTTTTTTGTCATCCCTAAAATCATAATGCATTCTTGCACAGCAAATTGATAATGTAGATATTGTAACTATTAATATTTTCCAGACAGCTCTCTTAACGCGGGGGGAAAAAAAAGGGAAAACATTTATTCTTCTCTTGAAGATGAGCCCTGCTGGAACAAAAATACTGAATGCAGACAGAAAGTGATGGCTTTACTAGACTACACTGTGTGCTTAGCCTCACAAAGTGCACTGTGTATGTTGCTGCCCCCAAAGCTCCCACTGTTCCTACATCTTTTGCTGAAATGTAGGAAGAGGGGCAACAAAAGATTTTCATAGTAGCTATTTGATACCTACCAGGTAGAGGAAAGGGAGTCAACATGGTATAAAATTAATGAGCACCTGAGTGTTATCAGGCCAGTTTCTCTGTTAGGATGTCAAAGACTTATCAAAGAAGTGGGACTCATCACTTTCATGTTCATTGCAGATTCCTTAATCAGACAGACAGTATGTCACTTAGGTCCAGGTATGACCTAGGCTGGGCCTGGTTCAAGGGTCCTGGTGACAACTTCACAGTAAGTTTGTTCACAGTGGGATTTGTGCAGTTTCGGAGGCTCCTATGACTGAGGTTGGGCCCTTGTGAGGCTTCTGGAAAAATCTTCATGGGCTTCAGAAAGTCACTGAGGTGTCGGTGGTGGCCGCAGGGGCAGAAGTGAAACAGGAGGAGGCTCTTCTAAAGTTCAAGTCGTAACAAGGGATCCTTGCCTTGAAATTATCACATCAAATTAATGTCAGGCCTTGACTCTTTAATGTTATGTGATCTCAGGTATGAACAGTTGAATGCCAGAGACCGTGAGGTTACAGCTCTCAAAACCATGCTTTAATAGTATGTCCCTCCAGAATGACCTTCTTTGGAAACTCTGTATCTATTATATTTGACAATTATTTAATTAGTTCATGATTATGGGTAGTTATATTATGGCATTTCCTTGATTATTGGTAGTTTCTTCCTACCTAATGGCAAAGCAACAGAAAGTTTTACTGTGTTCAGTCTTTGGGAACTAGAATCCTATTGGATTTGATGTGCAAGAAAGAGATTATCTTTAAGTCAACTGGATTTGTTTATAAACAGGTGAACACTAAAAATAGCCTCATGAAGGAATAGAGTAATGCTTTGGATTTAAGCCCACATATCATTGGTATGATTGCATGTGCCTTTGGAAAGGCAAAGTTAAGTAAGCTTTCATTTATTCTGTTAGTATAGCTGTTCAGTTATTACTAAAGGATATGCTTTTAAACAATGGCTTGATTTTTATTCATTCATTGAACAAACCCATGCTTGTTTGTGTGTGTGTGTGTGTGTATACACATGCACTTTCTTTAGGTACTCCTAGAGTTCAAGGATGTTTTAAATACTTAGGAAAGTTTACACCATATTCAGAGAGATGACATATATCACTGTAAAAAAAATAAGAAATAAAAAGTTACACAACAATGTAAAGAACCTCCCCAAAGACTGATGGGGGGAGTATTACTGTGGTGTGATTTTTAAGAGAAGGGTGTATTTGGAGATGGACTCCTTTTTAAAATTTACATGTTCTGTGCAGGCCCACAGATAAAAGAAAGTCTCCTAGGGGGGCATGTTATTACTGGTTGAGGTTTATTTGCTGAATTATTCAAAGTTGATGAGTGCTTTGGATGCATGATTTTTATAGAGGATGGGATAATAAAGGTAGTTCATTATCATCAAACAACAAATATTTATTTAGCACCTTTGGTACTCTAAGCACCGCTATACACTTCCTAAAATTATAAATCAGAATATCACTCCCTTGTTTCAAATACTGTCATGGTTTTTTATTGCCTTTTCTGTAACAAACTAGGCAAAGAAGGAATATACCTCAACATGATAAAGGCCACATATGACAAACTCATAGCTAACACCATAACATCAGAACTTCTTTCTATGGTCTCCAAGGCCCAGGATTATCTAACTCCCACCAACTTCTTCAACCTCATCTTATGCTCTTCCCCACTCCACACATTATAAGCCGGTCACATCGGTCTCTCATGCACTGGGTGCTTTGCCTTTGCGTTCTTCACTCTGCCTGGGACATTTTTTAACCTCCATCTTCGCTGCCTTATCTTACAAGTTTCAGCTCAAATATCACATCCTCAGACATTTCTCCCTTGATCAGTCTATATACAGCACTACCAGATACATTTTGGTGTGGACAGTCAAGACAATTTATTTTCTGTCTCTATGCATCCACAGTGTTTATTGTCTCCCACCATCCAAACAGTGAGCTTCATAAAGGCAGGGTAACTCTCCTTACTTGCAGGGTCTGGACAGTCTGGTACAGTATGTGGAATTTAATCAATGCTCTGTGATAATTTGGTGAGTGAGTAGATGGATGAAAAACATCGAAATAGATTCAATTTGAAGTGACAATTGGAGTTACAGTAGTAAGCTGGGTTTCATCCTCATAGAAGTACAAAATGAAGGTGGGACATTGAATGTTATCGAGATAACACTAACTTATAACATGAACTTGAAATGAAGAGGCAGAGGTAGAGAGTTTGGAAATGACGGATTGTAATCAGAGAAGTACAAAAAGAACCCTGGGCCTACAATGTCATGAATGCCAAAGAAGGACAAAGTTTCCAGGCGGGAAGGGAAGTTGGCACTGGCCAAAGCTTCAGAAGCTCCAAGGAAAATGAGCATTATAAAAAAAAGTACATTGAATTTTTATGAGGGATATTTGAATGGGCTATTTCAGTAGATAGATTAAAGTGTGAGATTCCTAGGGCTTTACCAATGATCTGGAAGCATTAATTAAAGTAAAATAAGGCAACAAATAGGACAATAAAGTCAAGCTGAGATACAGGCATATATTGCAGGTTCAGTTTCAGACCACTATAATAAAAAGAATATTGTAATAAAGCAAGCTACACAAATTTTTTGTTTCCCAATGCATATAAAAGTTATGTTTACATTATATTGTAGTCTATTAAGTGCGCAATAGCATATCTTAAAAATGTGCATATCTTAATTAAAAATACTTTATTGCTAAACAATGCTAACAATCATCTGAACCTTCAGTGAGATGTAATCTTTTTGCTGGTGGAGGGTCTTGTCTGATGTTAATGGCTACTGAGTGATCAGGGTGGTGGCTGCTAAAGATTCAGATGGCTGTGCCAGTTTCTTAAAATAAGACACCAGTGAAGTTTGACATGGTGATGGATTCTTCCTTTCACAAAAAATTCTCTGCAGCATGATGTACTTACTGTTTGATGGCCTTTTACCCATAGCAAAGCTTCTTTCAAAATCAAAATCAGCCCTCTCAAACACTATTACTGATTTATCAACTAAGTTAATGTACTATTCTAAATCCTTTGTAATTTGAATTATGTGGACATCTTCATCAGGAGTATATTCAATTTTAGGAAACCATTTTCTTTGCTCATCCATGGGAAGTTGCTCCTTATCGATTTAAGTTTTATCATGAGATTATAGCAAGTCAGTCCCATATTCAGACTCCATTTCCAATTCCAGTTCTATTGCTATTTCTACCACATCTGCAGGTCCTTCTCCACTGAAGTCTTGAACCCCTCAAAGTCATCCATGAGGGTTGGTATCAACTTATTCCAAATTCCTGTTAAGGTTGCTATTTTGACTTCCTCTCATGAATCACAAATGTTCCTAATGGCATCTAGAATGGTGAACCTTTCCCAGGAGGTTTTCAATTTATATTGCCCAGATCCATCAAAGAAATCACTGTCTATGGCAGTTACAGCCTTATGAAATGTATTTCTTCAGTAATAAGACCTGAAAGTCAAGCTGACTCCTTGATCCATGGACTGCAGAATGGATGTGGTATTAGCAGACGAAAAACTCACCATTAATCTCCTTGTGTATCTCCAATGGAGCTCTTGGATGACCAGATACATTGTCAGTGAACAATAATGTTTTAAAAGAAATCTTTTTTTCTAGGCAGTAGATCTCTATAGTGAGCTTAAAATATACAGTAAACCATGCTATAAACAGATGTACTATCATCCCGGCTTTGCTGTTCCATTTCTAGAACACAGGCAGAGTAAATTCAGCATAATTCTTAAGGGTCCTATGATTTTGGGAATGGTGAATGAGAATTGGCTTCAACTTAAAGTCAGCAGCTGCATTAGCCCCTAATAAGAGAGTCAGACTGTCCTTTGAAGCCAGACATTGACTTCTCTTCTCTAGCTATGAAAGTCTTAGATGGCATCTTCTTCCAGTATGAGACTGTTTTTTCTACATTGAAAATCTGTTCTTTAGTGTAGTCACCTTACTCAATAATCTTCACTAGATCTTCTATATAACTTGCTGTAGTTTCTCCATCAGCACTTTATGCTTCACTTTGCACTTGTATGTTAAGGAGATGATTTGTTTCCTTAAACCTCATGAATTAACCTCTGCTAGGTTCCAAATGTTCTTCTACAGCTTCCTCATTCCTCTCAACTTTCACAGAATTAAAGAGAATTAGGACTTTGCTCAGGACTAGGCTTTGGCTTAGGGAAGTGCTGTGGCTGGGTTGATCTCCTATCCAGACCAGTCAAACTTTGTTCATATCAACAATAAGCCTGTTTGACTTTCTTATCATTGTGTGTTCATTGGAGTAGCACTTTTGAGAACTTTGCCTTTGCATTCATAACTTCACTGCCACAAGATGCCTAGCTTTTGGCGTATCTTGGCTTTTGACATGGCTTCCTGACTAAACTAAACTAGCTTCTAATTTAAAGTGAGAGATATGTGACTTTTAATTTGACTTGAACACTTAGGGGCCATTGTGGGGTTCTTATTTGAATTAATGTCAATACGTCTTGGGGAGTAAGGAAGCAAAGGAGGGAGAGAAATAGGTGGTCAGTGGAGCAGTCATTACACATACAACATTTGTTGATCAAGTTTACTATCTTACATTAATGGGTTTTGTGGTGCCCCCAAACAACGTTAATAGTGATATCAAAGATCGCTGATCACAGATCAACGTAACAGATATAATAATAATAAAAAAGTTAAAAATATTATGATAATTACCAAAACAGACATGTCAGAGTAGAAAAAGACAGGGTTTAGCTAGTTACAGTGAAAACATCCTTTTTGAATTTTACAGAAATACATGACTATGTTCACGCATTACTCAGGCCTCTCCCAGGGCCTTTAAAAGGGCCAGCCCAAGTGAGGACTTAAAACTTTAATTTCCTTCCTTGGACAGTAAATTTCTTCTGGGAAGGAACAAGAAGAAACACAGATTGGAGATGAGATCGTCTTTCCTCCTTTATTTTTTATCATTTCCACATGCTTTAATTTTTGACTATAAAAATTAAAGTACTCAGCATGTCTAAATTTCTTCTATGCATGAAGGGATTATTTATAACAGATGTATCCATTACCTTATGTTTGCCTTGCAAGGCCTCCTCTTATGATCATTTATAGAAAATTATACCCCTTCCCTGTTCCTTATTTATTTTACAGAGTTGGACACTGGAGTATTTTGTTTCATGTGGGTCGTTAAAGTGGGTGTCGTGGGGATGCAAGAGCCTTGTGTCCTTCAGCAAAGAATCTGAGTCATAATCTCTGCTCGGCTTCTAATTGATTGTGTGGTGGGAAGGGAGCTGCTTGTCCTGGTCTTGAGCTCCTCAGCTGGTCAGTGATGGTGCTGGACAAAGTCATTGGTTCCTAGGCACCCCCAGGCTCTGCACAGGTGCTCAAGAGTAGTAGCCAGACCCTTATTCCTGCTTTAAAGAGAAGAGCTCTGATTTTTTCTATTTCACTTGCTGGTGTTTGTTTCAAGACTTTTGGTTTAATCTTTGAAAAAAAAAAAAAAGCAATTTTTGGTTGTCCCAGATGCTTGGAATTAGCTAGGGAGCTTTTAAATAATGTGTAACCCTGAGCTCAAGATTCTAATATTGGAGCTCAGAGTTTGGACTGTGTTTGTTAAGTTTCTTTTGGATTCTGATCATAGTCAGGGTAGAGTGACATTATTCTAGACCAATGGTATGCAATCGTGTCTACCCTTTGAATTATCTGGGGAGCTTTTCAAAAATACACATGCCTGGGTGCCACCCCTGTGACTGTTATTTAACCTGAGTGTAGACGCTTTGACAGCTCCATGAGCCATTGTGCTGTGCGTCCAGGACTGAGGACCCCCACTCAGGATAATCACTGCATTCTGTCAAGGCCTGACCATTTCTATGTGAAAAAATGTCACAAGTGTGATAACCATATCCCCATCCTATCCTCTTCAAAATATTTATTGAACACGTTGTTTCCATTTTGTAGCTAAGTAGTGTAATGGCACCAATGGTTGGGGTGAATGACAGAGTAAAAGCACCTGGTGTAGTAACGATGTCACTAGCTTCTGTACACTTGTTTGGGAAGAGCCTGTCACTGTTCATCATGCCCCCGAGAACCGTAGATTATTGTTCTCTACCCTGGCTCACCACAGACCCTGCAGCTCTGCATAAGTAGAGTAATTTCTCTAATCCTAATTTGGCTCTTTCATAAAATTAGTTGACTGGCATTAAAGGACCTTGCAGATGTGATTCTAAGATTCTGTGATCATTTTCTTAATTCCCAGAATTTTATTTGGTGGAAAATAGAGGCCTAATATTCTTCAGGCTTATAAAATGTTCTTTTTTATTTTTATTTGATCTTGGTATGTAAAAAGGCCAGCGATTGATGAGTTTGTTTTGTTCCCCTCTTCTTACAACACATCCCTGATCTACAGAAGACTTGTCAGGAGCTGAGATATGAAGTTGTGATCCTCTTATAGTATAAAGCTCCCTGCTTGGGTGGGAACTCAATGCTTTGGGAGCCTGAAGTGGAAATTCACAAGTATACAAACAAGAACTTCCCCATGGCGTTTGGCTTGGACTTTTGTATATCCCCAAACAGCAGCAGAACTAGTAACAGATGGGAAATCATTCATTTGGTCATTGTTTCTGCATTTTTTTCTCATTCATTCATTCCACACACATATTCCAACATATACTCGAATTTGGCACTGATGTCAGTGCTAGGTTAGTGTTTAGAATGAGACAGATGCCATGTAGGCCTTCGTGGAACATTTTAGTTGACCATAAGGATGAATCCACTCAATCTTTCAAATGGAATTTCACTGATGCCTAACGGCCATGAGTTCTCTGAGGGATTTTTAGGTTTTATGTGTGCATTTTGATGATTATCTAAAAACCATAAAATAATCATATTTTGAGCCATCTGGAAGATGACCTAATGACCAAGGATGTGGTTTGAAGGCCCAGATTTTGGTGTATCATTATGGTCACATTGGCACCATATATTACTAATCTATTTGCTATTGGCTCAGCAGAAAATAAATAGAGCAGGCTTCATTTTCATGGGATGCTGTATACCTACATGAAAGCCACAGCAAAAATGCCAAAATAATGGCTGTGCTATTACCTCAATAGAGAAAGGCAGTAGGGCCATGTTGTCACATGGCTGGGCCAGGGGTGCTGGGCTCAGAGGATGCTGTGCAAAAGCCCTGGGTACCACATACATGCAGTTCAGTTTTAGCAAATCATCCTCCTTCATAGTGCTTGATGATTCTTCCTTTTGTGATGATATGAATTTTGTACTTTTATTTGTATTTCATTTTAAAATTTGCTTTGGTTTTAGGATTTTATGGAAGCGATGAGTTTATCTAGATTTGTGTTGGTACGTCATCAGGAATGCTAGTATCAAGATAATTTGTGTCAACAGCAGAGAATTTGGGAGAGCTTCCTTATTTTAACGGGGATCAACATATGACTTAAGGCTGACAAATACTTCCCCAACTTATCTCCCTCTTCTAAGATCTGTGTTTAACTAGTTCATCCTCTCATTAGCCTGTGAGCTCCTGGAGAGCACGTTTACATCTTGCTTGATTTTGACACTCCTTTATGTTTCTTAAATATGTTGATTGATTACAATTAGAATTGCTTAACTCACAAGGACTAACTCCAAGGGTAGCGAGGTGTTTACTAGACGATCGGTTATTGAAGATTTCTGAATGAAGTTGAGGCTTCAGCTGGGTGTCTACCAGGACCCCTTTTAAGTCTAAAATACTTTTTGTCACAGACTACCTGGCAATACACAATGATTGCATTTGAGATTTTGTCTACTGCCCCCCCACCACCGGGCCCCCAAATACATTGCCTGAATAGTATTTTTATGCTCTCAAGATGAACTGCTGAGGTTAATTTATTTTCTCGAGTCATTCTAAATTTTACCTTCAGCCCCTTGGTAGGTCTTTGAGTGTCTCCCTCACGAGGATGTTGGAATTTGAAGAGCCATTTGGAAAATAACCTCCTAGGAGTCTCCTTCTTCCCAGGATACGTGTGGATGAGGACATCTCAATACTCATCAAGAGAAATGGCTGCGACAATCAGAGAACTAAAGCAACCATACAAAAGAGGAGCTGCTTTTGTCCAGGGGAAGCAGATTTTTAGAATTGTCAAGAAGAGGGTGTAAATGTACAGACATCAGCCAGCCATATCTCTTCATCAGTTCATTTTTTTTTTTTTTTTGCTTTCTTTTTCTCTCTCTCTCTCCTTCTCTCAGCAGTTTAATGTGAGTGCTTCTCTCTTGCCTCATTTATTTCAGATGCCTCAGGACCAGTACACACACCACCGGAGCACCATGCCCGGCTCCGAGGGGCCACAAGTATACAAAGTAGGGATTTACGGCTGGCGGAAAAGATGCCTGTATTTCTTTGTCCTGCTCCTCATGATTTTAATCCTGGTGAACTTGGCCATGACCATCTGGATCCTCAAAGTCATGAACTTCACAATTGTAAGTAAAACCACACAGGGTTGTTTAGCTCTGGTTGGGGAAAGGAAAAGCATGGGCAGTTTCTTCTGCATGAATTGCTTTTCTCTGTCTTCCCTGCCTGATAAAATGCCTCCATGATGTTCCTGTATCTCCATTTATGTATATCTCTAATTATACTTACCATTCCAGGGGATAATTTTTACATGTGTTTTCTAGACAGACTGACTTCTGGAAGAGCAAGGGCTGTATCTTTTCTATGTGTACCTGTGTCCATCTCTCATGGTAGGGGTTGTTGGTGCTTGACTTAATTAGAACTCAATAAACCAAGGTTACAGACACTGCTTCAGGCTTTGGGATGGCTCACTTTTTAATGCTTGTGGTTAAGGCTAGGGAACCATCTAATCAAAATTACCTTGATGTAACAGATTTCTATCTTGAGGGGAGAAAAAGAGTTCAGTTCCTTTGAAATATACAGAAAAGCTTCTGTATTACAGTAGTAACTTGGGAAGATTATACAGGTCAGTTTCCATGTGGTTATGGGGGTCCAAGGTGATATCTTCTGGAATATCAGAGCACATTAGCTTCTGTTTCAAATTCAGACTCCATAAACTTCTTTTGAACCTGGACATTCTTTATGGGCATGCAGAATGCAGAGAAATATTTAAGCATGGAAGAGAGATATGGTCAAGTTTGCATTCTAGAGAACTTGCGTAAGTGAGGATACAATAGAATCGGGAAAGTTTCTTAGAGCTGAGGGTGCCCAGGGTCTATTTGATCGTAAGTCTAAGTGACCACAATTGCCATCCGTTGATGTGCATGTTCTGTAGTGTTCTTGATTTGTATTTCAAAACTTGTTAGGTATAAAAGCTTCTGCATTGCAATATGAAGCAGGAGCAGAGTGAACCTAGGGTAGTAGCATCAAAAGAAAGATTCAAAAGAGATTTAAAAGATGGAATTGTCACACTTTGACTACAAGTTAGAAGCAGACTTGAGGGATCAGAAGATGTTTTGGAAGATTCCAGGTTTTAGGTGGTTAGATGGTTGAGTGGTAGAGCCCAAAATGCAAGATAGAATTTATTACCTTTCCACTGGAACTTAGCTGGGACTCATGTATCCCCCTAATCCCCTGTTTGAGGCTAATCTCTCTAATTCCCTGTTTCTGTGATTTTTTACTGAGTCTGGCATGACTTTAATTTGTAAAACCTGAAAAGTGTAGGGGTAAGGCAATGGAAAATATGAGCTCTAACTTTGATAACTGTGATATTATACAAATATGGCTCACAGAGTGTGTTTTATCTGGCAAGCTTAATAGAGGTATATGTAAATGTATATCGAACACCACTTATATGACATTAAGGTAATAATCTATATGAAATCGGCTCTTTCCTATAGTTAACTAAATTGATTGCCAAAGTTGAGAGTCCTTAAAGCTTTACCAAACCAAGTACTTAACTGAGGTAAGAATAATGCTGTTATTAGCCATAATTGATGCTTTATAGCAGTAATGCATTTCAGCAAATAGAACTGAAGTGTTAGAAAATTGGTCTTGCCCTGAAAGTTAAAAGCACATTTTCCATCAATCACAGCATAAAACATATTCTTTTAGAATTATAATTCTATGGCACAAATAATAATTTACTGACAGTGAAGATCTTGGGAACAGAAATGAGGTGTTAAGCAATGTTATGTTGGAGAAAGTAAAAAAAAAAAAATCAGTGGGGATAGCAGTTAAGCATTTTATGCAGAGACTTAAAAAATATATATCGTCGATAGGAAAGAGTGGCTATTTTGTATGCTTGAATTGGTCTGTAATTTGGGATTTGGGAAAGTTCACACTGTAGTCAAACCCCTTGAGTAATACGATCCAAGAGAATGATGTCATCTGAAAGTGTTTCTGAAGACTTGGTGGTTTATCCAAGATTGAATGTGTGGAGTTTTACTTTGTTGTCAGACTTGCATTCTGTGCCGTCCCTGAGGCTGCATGCTAGAAGGGGCCTTTCAAGCTAGCCATCTGGACAAACACCCAACCAAGTTTTCTTTGTTTCAGAGGAAAATCAGAAGAAAAATTGTCTGTTCTCGGCTAGGCCCTTTGCATGGCCCTTGAAAATTTTCTCATTTAATTTTCAAAGCAACTCTACAAATTAGGTGGTATTCTCCCCATTGTGCCAAATGAAAACCCAAGGCTCAGCAGTTGAGTGGCTTACTGAAAGACATGCAACCAGTAAGTGAACAGCTGATATTTGACTTTATAGTGCAACTTTTCCACTACACTCTACCACCTCCTCCTAATTGGTGTAATGATCTGGTTCTTCAACAGAATTCCGAAGGTAGCAAAATGGCTTATTATCTTTGTTGCCCACCTTGTGTCATCACTCCCAAGTTCCCTGACATCTGGGATACCCAGTGGCATTTTCTGCTTAGAGTAGTTCCGGTTAGTTCTGAATGTTTAGTCTTCATCTCACTTCTCTTTGCATTGGAGCTGAGGACCCTCTCCTGGTACTGTTTTGTCCTCTTATTATGTTAGTCTAATAAGCATTTAATATAAACTTAACATGTATTCATAGCTTGGCATGAAGACTGAGTGAGTTCATTCATTTAAGACATTTTTAGTGGCGTCTCACACGTAGGAAGACTCAGTGTTGGCAACAGAAAGTCATGAGAGACCGTCTATGTGACAGTGTAGTTGTTAAGAGCTCAGACTCAGGAGACCAGTGTTCTAAGTTTGATTCTGGGTTTTTCTACTTACTGTGACCCTTCTCAACCTTTCTGTGCTGCTGCTGCTTCCTAGGAGTGACAGCAATACCTGCCTCCTAGGGTTGTTGTGAAGATTAAAGGAGGTGATGAGTTGAACATGTTTAGAACAGAGCTTGGCACATAGTTAGAGCTTTCTAGAAGTGTTTGCTGTCATCATTGATTGCTCTTTCTATGCCAGGCACAATAATGTTGCAATTTGCAAATACTATCTCACTTAATTCTTATCCAGGTAGATACTATTATCATACCAACTTTCCGAGAGAGAGAGGCTCACTAACTTGATATGAGATCACACAGCTGTAAGCTGAAGAGTAGAGATTTGAACCCAAACTGCCTGACTCTGGAGCCTGGTCTGTTAGCTAGTTTGACATATTGCAGGGCGGTGCAAAAAGTGATAGCACAAGTGTTACAGACTGGATGCCTCAAGTGGCCATGAACTGCATTACCTTTTTCCTCTGGAACCCAGTAACATAACTGAATGAGTTGAACTCGGTGTTATCTTCCTGTTTGGGCACTATGATTTTTGCCTTTTGGTCTTTCCTTTGGCCTTGTAAAATTTCAGTCTATAGAGAGCTATTGGTTCTGCCAGTACATTCTAGCAGCCCAATCCAAATAACCTGGCCTCAAAGACCTTTCAAAATACCGCAGCATTGATCATTTACACAATCATTTAGCACGAGTGGTTATTAAGTGGCAAAACTGAAAAATCTTAGCCATCATCAATAGGTGGCATGATCTTTCACCCTAGTACCTGTAAAATTAGATGAGATAGGAACCTTAGTGGTCACCCCATCGGATTTCCTTATTCTGTAGATGATGGAACTAAAGAGAATAGCAAAGTTTTCTGACCCACCTTGAGTGCCCTAGGGAATTTCTCAGTAGCACGGACTATGCTGTATGCATTTCTGTAGCCTGCTAATGCCTGCTATATAGTAAGCTTTTGGTATAAGCTTGTTAATTATAAGTTGCCTTTTGCAGGCAACATACATGAGATAATGGATGCTGAGTATCTGGTCAGTGCTGGCCAGATGGTAGGTCTTCAATGACTAGTAGCTACTTATAACTATATTATGTAGATTACCTGACTTGTGTTTATCTTACCTTTTATTAAAATTACAAAATCCAAGCCATTGTCACTTGTGATCATGTAAGAAAGGAATATCCACTTGGTTAATAAAAACTCATGCAGAAATTACTTTATAATTTCCATATATGATAATCATAAAAGCCCTGTGAGATAGACACCGTTGTTATCCCCACTTTACAGATGAGGACGCAGAGGCTCTGAGAAGTACAGTAACTCTCCCAACGCCACCCAGTCTGGGAGCAATGCAGCTGGGATGGGCTGCAGGGAGTCTGGCTTCAAAGTCACTGCTCTTCCTCAGGACCCTATGCTGCCCATTTTCCCAGTGCTATTTTTCACGAAGACAAATTGAATTTGTTCAGTGCAATGTATCAAACATGATTTATTTACCCTAAAGTAAGATAAAGATCCACTGAGGGTCAGAGGAAGGCATTCTAATACTTGTAAATTGGACACAGTGTAAAACAGTAAAAGCCAGAGAGAATGGCCAGTGTGTTCCATAACTCAGGACGCTGACAACATCATCTGTTTGGGGAAGGCTCAAGGAACCGTGACCCAGTCAACCTAACTCAAGTAGAGAGGAGTGAGGATACACGTGCAACAGGAAGGGGGACAGGGATCTCTTGGGAATTCAAGGCATCCATGAGAGCGTGGGTGACCCTCACAGCAGTGGGACCTAGAGCACTGTCGGGAACCAAGACTTCTGTGGGATGCCCTCCCTCTGGCTTTCTTGCACCAAATAGCATCCATCTTGCCTTGGAAGAATCACCTCTCTTTGCAATCTCTTCCTTGCTACTGATGAATCCTCTGTTTATTCACATTCTCTGTTTTCTTACTAATTGAGTCTGCATCTGCCTTTGACCTTTCCTATGTAATGACCTTTCCCCAACAGTTTCCACCTCTACCTGGCGCAGTCTCCTGTTACTGCCCGGCGGAAATCTCGCAGAGGGACCCATGTTGACCCAGTAGATTTTGAGCATCACATTGTAGTTTGCTCGTATGCTCATAGACAGAGCCAGATGCCCTTATTAGCTGTGGTCTGGGAGGGTAAACTCACATTTTCCAGAGTCCCATTACCTATGCAGCTGATCTGGTTACCCTTACTTTAAAAGATGTCAGAATTCACTTGAAAATCATGTCTACATTTGATCTTCTATCAACATTGCCCTTTTTAAGATTATTTTTCTTTCATTCATTCTCTGATGTCCTTCCAGATTGAGCTGATGACTCCATCCTTTGTGCTCTGTTCTGCTTGCATTTATTTATTTTCCTATCTCCCCAACTAGACTGTGAAGACAGTAACTTTAAACTCCCCTACTAGGCTGGAAGACAGTAACCTTCAACAATTCATCTTTGTGTCTCCAGCTTTAAGCGCCTTACTTAGTACCTAGTAGATACTTAGAATATGTTTACTGAATAAATGAATAAGGGACAATTATGAATAGGCAGTCACTTTAAATTAAAATGTATAAAGATGGGTTAATAGAGCTTTATATGGCTTTTAAACTGAAGTATGAATTGATTTATTAAGTTAGACAGATCATAAATGAGATGAGTGTTTGAATTTGATTATGAAAGGTATTTTTAATACAGAAACTCCCTCCTGTGTATCAACTACCTGCTACATTTTAATTATGTGAGAAGAGAAGAGTAATAGTGGTGTGTGAAATAGATTAGAAGCAGGAGACTTCCTCCTGTTTAATATACAGATTTGCTCAGCAAATGAGAGAAAATGGTATTATTGGCTTTAGTTATACTTTTCGTTTAACACTGTTAGTGATTATATTGTGTGTTTGAGTAGCATCTACTTGAGTGTGGATGCCAGCTGCGCTTGGGGACTTGGAAGGGCTTTCCATACTGAGAACATCATGCTTCTGTCTCTCAGCACTTTTTGACTCTTGTGATCACTTTTAATCCATTAGTTCAATCCACCTGTCTGAAAAATTGCCAAAACGTTATTTTGTGAAGCAACGTGAAAATTGTAATGCAGAAATGCAAAAAAACAAAAATTCATTTTATTCTATGGTGAGTCCTAGGGTATGGCCCTCTATGTCCTCTTTGGTTTGAAGCATCCTGTATGTTATACCTTTGCAAGAATATAAATCATCAAGGATGATTTGGGTATTGTAATTGCTGCAAAATGACATGAATCAAGACTCCTATAAGGTTATATGATTTATTGGGCAGATCTGCTTTAATCAGTATTTCTTAAGCACACTGTGCAGTATGCTATGCTTTGAATAGGAACTATTATAAGAAAAAAATGTAGGCTCTGATAATTCAATTTACTAGGGAAAAAAACACATGCATGATATTAAGGCCTTCCAAAAATGCCATATATATTAAGGAAGTAGCAGGAAAGAAGAAGTTAGCTGAAGTTAGAAGGCACTGGAAGATTCCTCAGTCCTAAAGGATGGATAATGCCTTCTGAGTTGTGGTTAAAGCAGGGAAAGTAGCATGATTATAGCCTGGAAGCGGGTGAGTTAAACATATTGGGAAACCTCAGACATGATGGTTTTAGTACTGAGAACTGAAGAGGAAGGGAGAGGCCGGGGAAGGAGGAGGGAAAGAGCTGACACTGGAAAAGTCGAACAGACTGCAAATTATAGAGACTCTTGGGAGGTCAAACCGAGAAGTTTGAATTCCAGTTATAAACAAATTACTGTGTAATTTTATCCCATCATTTGGATAATAGTTATGGCCTTTGCCACTTACGAGCATTTTCATACACCCAAAATTATTTTTTAATGGTCCTAGAATTGAGAAAAAGAATCTTAGAAAATCTTCTTGTAAATGTTTTTGTGTTCTCTCTATATATCACACATAGCTGCTCACAAATATAATTTTTGGGTCTTATTGGTCATGTTGTTGTGAACTCTGAATAACTCTCAGAAATCAGAAGTTGTGACCTCATCTCAAAGATCTGTTCACTCTTACTGAGACATTAAGCAATCATAGGAAGGCAGTCACAAATCCCAAGGGGCATGTTGCCAAGAGAACTTGAAGGTTGGTCCTTCAAGTAGGCAGGGGTTAGATGATTCAAACTGTGAAAAGAACCAATGAATATCAGGAGGTTTCCTGTCAGGTCATTTGCCTGGCACTCATTAGTTAGGATTTCTCAGGCTCAGGGAAGCTTTGTAAATACTCTTTCCAGAGTGACATTGTCCACTAAGGAATTAAAATTAAATAACATTAAAAATTCATTTCCTCATTCACAGTAGCCACATCACAAATGTTCAACAGCTACATGAGACTAGTAGCTGCCTTCTTGGACAGAGCGGCTATCACAGGAAGTTCTTTGTTTCAGAATTGGTCTAGAATCTATTAGGTCATTAAATATGAAATGTCTGATTTTGAATCAAAAGTTTAGTTTATTATATCGCAGACAAAAAGCACAATTAATCAAAGTTTGTGCCTAAACTGTCCACACAGTTTTGCCATCTTAATAATAGCTTTCTTATGGCAGCAGTGAAGAAGTGCGGATGGGGAGTGGCAATGAAAACGCAAAAGCTGTTTTCCACAGCTTGTGGAGGATTGAGTATTTTTCCCTGCAGAAGTGATCCAAAGCCTGGAAAAAACGGTCAGTTGGTGCACGGTCTGGTGAATACAGTGGATGACAGGGAGTTTCCAAGGCCAGCTTCTGTAGTTTAAGGAGCATTGTTTTTTTTTTTTTTTGTTTTTTTTATTATTTCGACATATTATGGGAGTACACATTTTAAGGTTTCAATAAATGCTCTTTCCCCCCCTCCTCCCACAAGTCTGAGTTTCCAGCATGACCATCCTCCAGATGGTGCACATCTCACTGATTATATATGTATATACCCGCCCCCCTCCCCCTCCCCCCTGCCCAATACTGTATTACTGTAGTACCTATGTGTCCACTTAGGTGCTGCTCAGTTAATACCAGTTTGCTGGTGAGTATATGTGGTGCTTGTTTTTCCGTTCTTGGGATACTTCACTTAGTAGTATGGGTTCCAGCTCTAACCAGGAAAATACAAGATGTGCTATATCACCCTTGTTTCTTAGACCTGAATAGTACTCCATGGTATACATATACAACATTTTATTAATCCATTCTTGGGTCGATGGGCATTGGGCTGTTTCCACAGCCTTGCAATTATGAATTGTGCTGCTATACACATTCGGGTACAGGTGTCTTTTTTGTAGAGTGGCATTGGATCTTTTGGGTAGATGCCCAGTAATGGGATTGCTGGATCAAATGGTAGATCCACTTGTATCGCTTTAAGGAATCTCCATATTGCTTTCCACCATTGTTTTTTGTGACATGTAGTCTTGCAAGAGAATTGACCTGTCTCTGTTGACCAATCTCGGCTGCTTAATCACAAGTATCCTCATCATTTCATCCAACTGATTGCAGTAAACATCCACTGTAATTGATTGACCAGGTTTCATGAAGCCACAGTGGATAATACCAGTGCCAGACCACAAAACAGATACCATTAGCTTTTTGTTTTAATGAATATTAGGTTTTGGACTGTGTTTCAGCACTTTTTCTTTATCCAACCATTTGTGCTGAATGCTTGTGATTGTCACAAAGAATCCAGTTTTCAACACATGTAACAATATAGTATAGAAATGGTTTGCCTTTATGTAGTGACAGCAAAGAAAGACAAGCTTCAAGACGATGTCTCTTCTGATGCTGGTTTAATTCATGTGGATACCCATCTTTCCAGCTTCTTAACTTGCCCATTTGTTTCAAATGTACAATATTGTTGGGATAGTAACGTCAAACCTTGCTGCTAATTCATGCCTAGGCTGAGATGGATTTCCTTCCACTACAGCTTTCAGGTCACACACGTGGCTCATTTTCAAGATTAAAATCCCTGGAATGGAATTTCTCAAGCCACGCAAGTACTGTGCACATTTATTAGCCACATCCTTCCCAAATACTTTGTTGATGTTTCAAGCTGTCTGTGCTGCATTGGTTCTACAACAAAACTCATATTCAAAAATAACATGAATTTCTAATTTACCCATGGTTTCACAACAGTTGCTTTAAAAAAAATTGAAAGACAATCACAAGCCAAAATGTGCATTTGAAAGAAGAAGGGTGCACTTTCACAGTGGGGAAAAAAAAGTGTTAAAGTGAAATGTCAGAGATATCAACTGTCAAACCTAGTACTTAAGGAAATTGGACATTCTGTATTTAATAACCTGGTACTATTCTACATCTTAGATACATTTTCGAGGGCATGCTAAGACCCTTGAACAAAGAACTTGTTCATTCCCCACCATACAACAATTTTTTGCCATTCTTTTCGGTGCCCTGGATACTTTCCAAGACCAGCAACCATGAAATTAAGGTAGGAAAACCAAAACAATTTAACAGAAAGAGAAGATGATTTCTCATAATCTTACTAACATATGGTCAAAATAACTACTACATTTTTATCAGCCGTATTATTCTACACACTCATCCTCCATCTTCTCTTCTGTTCAGTGTTCTTAATTAGGAAGACAGTGAGACTGTGATAGATCTTTCATCTTGCCTGGGAGGAGCAAGATGGACCTCTTGCTTCTGTTGGGTGAAGGGTTGTATTGAAGAGGGAGTTTCAGGAACTGTTTCTGAGCTTTATTCTCCCAATCTGTAAAATATACAGTTTGGATCAGATGATATGTAAGGTCCTCCAAGCTCAAACAGTTTGTCTAATTACTGGGTCCTCATACTCCTGGAACCAAAATGAGAGAGGTGGGAGCCCTTTTTCCACTAGAAGTTTGTGTGTGTGTGTGTGTCTGTGTGTGTGTGTGTGTGTGTGTGTGTGTGTGTGTGTGTGTGTGTGTGTGTGTGTGAGAGAGAGAGAGAGAGAGAGAGAGAGAGAGAGAGAGAGAGAGAGGGTGTGTTCACTCTATATCTAGTTAGGCAAAGATCCAAGATATTAATACTAAGTTCCAGGGAATATATTGTGTGTGCCTTTTTAGATTTTTAATTCATTTAATTATTTAATAAATAATTGGTCTGGTTATGTATTGCTGCCCAACAAACTACTCCAAAACTTGGTGGCTTAATACAGCAGCAATAATTTATTTTGCTCATGTGATGAATCTCCAATTTGGGCGGCACTCAGTGGAGATGGCTCTTCTCTGTTCCCTGATGTCTAGCACTTGAGCTGGGTGACTCTACAGCTGGGGTGCAATGATTTCAAGGTGTATTTACCTTACATGTGTGGGTGGTTGATGCTGGCTGTCAGCTGGGACCTCAGGTGGCCGGAACACTTCCACATGGCCCTTCCATGTGGGCGGGAGGGCTAGTTGGGGTGTATTCTCAGCATAGTAGCTAAGCTCCAGAGTGTGTTCCATTTAAAGAAGGTGAAAGTGCACAGCATTGTTGTAATGTAGACTGAGTAATCGGATAGCGTTGCTTCCACTCTCCTATGTAAAGTACTGCCTGGATTCAAGGGAAGGGCTGGTAGGCTATGCATCTTCACAGGGGCATTACTAGGTTCTAGAAGCGTATGTGAGATGGGAAATTGTAGTGGGTGGAATGGTGGCCCCCAAAATGATATTTCCATGGCCTACTCCTTTTAACTTGTGTATGTTACCTCATTTGGAAAAAGGGTTTTAGCTAAATTAAGGATTCTGAGATGAGGACATTTATCATGGATTATCCAGGTGGGCTCTACATTTAATGACAGGTGGCCTTATAGCAGTGAGGCAGAGGAAGATTTGACACAGACAGAAGAGGAAGAGGCAATAGGATCATAGAGGCAGAGGCTGGACTGATGTGGCCACAAATTAAGCAATGCCAGCAGTCACTGGTGGAAGGTTGGAAGAGGCAAGGCACAGTTTCTCCCCGGAGCCTCCAGAGGCATACAGCCCTGGTGACAACTTGATTTCGGAATTCTGGCTTCCAGAACTGTAAGAAAATAAAATTATCTTGTTGTAAGCTGCCAATGTTGTGGTAATTTGTTATGGCGGCCACAGAAAACAAATACAGAGATATTGTCATGGCCATCTATCTGGCACAACAATAACAGCAGCACCACTGACTGCTATTAAGTGTGAGGACACCACACCTTGTATTGAACATTCTTTGGGCACAGTGTTAAGTGCCTGCCTGTGTTACCTCTTATTCCTCATAAGGACCCTGTGAAGGACACTTTTATCACCTCTTTATATATAAGGAGACCAAAGCACAGAGTTTAATTAACCTGTCCAACTTGTACAGCTAGTAAGTAGCCAAGTCAGTATATAGACCCAGATATGTCTAACTTCAGAGTATATGCTTTTAACTTTCTCTGAAAACATTCACTGCCAAAAATTAAAGTATACATCTCATAAAGAGTAATGAATTTACTCATATAATGTTTAGGAGCAGTGGTGGTCCAGTGTGTAGGTAGCTGGGACTAATGAAGAATGGGCATTTTAAAACGACTTGCATATTGGTTCATCCATTGGCTACTGATGTAGTTTTATCTTCATGAATCATATTAAGGGGTCATACTATATAACTTGTGTTATAAGAATCATGGTTTGGTTGCTTTCGAGTTATGTTTTTGCCTTCATTAAGTTACATAGAAGTAACTACTTGTTGCTTTGGAAATAAAGGATTAATAAGAAAAAAATCCTCAGTACGAGAATAGGCTTTCTGTTTATTGGAGAAACCTAACTAAATGCTTGTGTTGATAAAATTGGCATTTTTACAAGCTTTTAATTGCAAACCAGCTTTATTAAGTAGAGGACCTCTTAGGTCTCATGCCTAATAAGTACTATAGGCAACCTCCTGATTTTGAAGTAAGTAAGAGTGAGCAATGAACAGCGGAACTAGGCAACATTTGCTTTTCAAAGACTCAGGCAACTTACTGAGCCTATGTCTATAAGAACTCAGCATGTTCTTATCCCTTAGCTAACCATCAGACTTGAGCTGATCAATTTCAGGAAGTTTTGACCATTACTATAGAAGGCTGTAATCTGTCATGTTAAGTAAGCATATATTTTTTTCTCTCTATCTTTCTCTGATAATCTCTTAATTATAAAACAAAATAGGAAGCACAGTCCCTAAAACCCAAAGATAGAGAAAAATTATTATTTAGTCCCCTGATCACTCACTGGCTTAAATCAGCTTTGTGCCATACACAGTTGATTGTTATTAATATTAGGGAAATGAATGCTTTTTAGTTCACTTAAGCAATTTCAGATATTCTCAATTGAAATTTCCATTGCAATTCTTGGCAGAGAAGGTTTCATGAGAGCAGAGATAATTTGTGTCTTGTTCTTTAACTAGTAGAGAGCCTTGCGCTTCTCACTTAAAAAAATAATAATAATTTTCTAATCTCA
This sequence comes from Mirza zaza, assembly GCA_008750895.1. Taxonomy (NCBI): domain Eukaryota; kingdom Metazoa; phylum Chordata; class Mammalia; order Primates; family Cheirogaleidae; genus Mirza; species Mirza zaza. The sequence continues at coordinate 41,874 of VSMD01035511.1, forward strand.
ATTAAGTGGATGGTTCCTATTTGAAATCCTCACCTCTTCAAATGTATTATTACTATAGTTACAGTCTGCTGACAGCCTAATGAATGAATAACAGTCATTTCCTCAACAAAGGCTTCTTGAGCTCTTCCTACGGGCCAAGCACTGTACTAAGTCCTGGAGGTCCATGAGTGAACAAAAGCAAATGCACTTCCCTGCTCATGTAGCTCTCTGTCTAGTCGGGGAAAGATAGGAATTGATCACATTATCAAACAAACAGCTGTAAAAAAAGGCAGCTCTGATAAGTGGATGACATAAGAATGTATGAGGGGGTGGTTTAGCATAATCAAAGGGGGGTGGTTAAGACCAGATGATGATACAAATGCCAAAATTGAGAATTGAACAAAGGGAGTCAAGGGGAAAGAGGAGATAGCAATGTGGTATATGGATCCCTAGAAAATCTGAGAACAGTGTCCTCTGGGGGAGGAATTGAATAGTGGCGATTATGGAAGGGCAGGCATATGGGAAAGGTGAGTGGAAAGTAACTTTCCTTTGCTTCCTTATGCTGTTGAACATTGAGTGAGGAGAATGTACTTATGTAATATTTGTGATATTAAAGAAAAATTAAAAATAAACTTAAAAGGAAGAAGAAAGGCAGAATCATAAATAGAAAAGAAGTAAGGGCAAGTCATGACAGTTGCTTTCTTAAGGACCACTGGGTGCATTGTGGTTGAATTGGGAACCTCACCTATAAGGATAGATTCCCTGCATGTAATATAAATACTTTATGCATTGCGAAAAGGAAGCTTGTTTATTACAAGTCTTTTGCCTTCTTCATTGGCACAGAACAGTATTTGGCCACTCACACGTACATTCATATTGACCTCACAATTTACAGATCAATTATTGTCACAGACAAGATCATGGGTATTGAGATCTTATTCTGTGCCAGATATGATACTGAGCACTTAACATGGGACATCATAATCTAATCCCTGTAACAACCTTCAGAGATGTATCCTGTATTATCCCTTATTCCCAGATGAGGAAATCGAGGCTTAGGGGAGAGGTCAAGTCATGTTCCTAAGGTTGCAGTAAGTGACAGAGCCAGGATATGAAGCCAGTCTGACCTCAGAACTCCGCGCAGGTAGGCCACCTTCCTGCCATGATGCTCTGCAGTCTGAGAGGTTACTGTCTTTACTCCTCAGAGCCCTTCACCTCCATGCTTGTGGCATTACTAGAATGGTTCAAAAAGTCAACAGCAGGACACGTGAAGAATGCTGATGGCCTGCAGAATCCCTAAAATGCTCTCATTTCTGGAACCTTCTTAATGCACACACATATGAAAATAAATACTACTTATGCATAGCTAGAGCTGTGCTTCCCACACAGTTTATTGAGAAGTTGTTTTCTCTTTGTGTTTTCTAATGGACCTGATTGATTCTCTTCTCCCATCAACTAGCAGACTTCACTATGCTGGAGAAAATCATCTCAATCCAGACTTACCAGGTTCTTGACTCATTTTCCATTGGGCTCTCATTGTCCAGGGTTACTCTGAATCCATAGTTCCAAGGAATGATTCAGAAAAATCCTAATGTGTAAAAAATATAAAATAATGAGATTGTAGGAGAGGAATAGTGTGATTTAGCAGGCTTTGGAGAAGACAGAGCTGGGTTCAAACTTCTGCTTTGCAACTGGTGATGTAGGTGAAATTGCCAAAATAATTGACCACCTTGGAGCCTTGCTTTATTGTTAATAGGATTAACAATACTTGCTTGTAGAGTTGTGATGACGATTAGAGATAACCAGAAAGTAGAGTATGCTGGATACCCAGTGCTAGTTATTATTATTGTCACCTTCAACACTTGGAGCAGCGATCTCCAGCCTTTTTGGCACCAGGGACCAGTTTCATGAAAGATAATATTTCCCTAGGGGAAGGGGGATGCAGAGTTCTGGTGGCGATGCAAACGATGGAGAGTGGCTGTAGCAGCTATAAATACAAATGACGCTTCACTCCCTCTCCCACCACTCAGCTCCTGCTGTGTGGTTTCTAAGTTTTATGGAAGACAGTTTTTATATGAACAAGGGGGAGCGTGGAGCTCAGGCGCTGATGGACACTCAGTTCCTAATAGGCCATGGACTGGTACCAGGCTGTGGCTCAGGAATTAGGGACTGCAGACTTGTAGAATTGCCTTACAAAGAGGAAAACAGGATTCAGTTGCTAAAATTCAGCACAGAGTCATATGCCTACTTGTAAAGGAATGACTAATGGAATCCTAAAAGCATTTTTAACTTGGACATTGCTGAAAATCATCATTGCTATAAGAATTACAATCACTCAAATATTTTATATGTATTTTATATTGCTGATGTAGTTTAAAATCAATACACAAAACACAGTAAACTCTAACTAGTCTAGCGATAAGATGGCCTATAAAAAAAGCATGCTACTGAGTAAACTAAATAATCATTGGTTGTAACGTGTCCTCTGAAGTCAACAGAGAGAATGTGAAATTTAGGCCTGGCTTGCTTTAGACATGGGTCAGCGTTTGTCTCTCTGGAGAGGTGAATTTTGGTAGAATCCTGAAGAAGCGAGTTAGAGACAGCTACGGGAAGAGCGGGGCGAGATTCCAGGCAGAGGAAAAGGCAACTTCAACAGCCTTGTTGGAGAAAAGGCTTGGAGTAGGCAATCTCTGCATAGTGGCAAGAAAAAGGAGTTGCCATTCAGACAGTCTCCACAGTAGGAACACCCACCCCAAGTAAGAGGCAATGAAGGAACAGGCAGCCACGTATGCACACTCTGCACAGTGGCATTCGTGAGAGGCCATTTGACCTTTAAAGGTCAAGTAATGCCTTATTTTTTATTTGTATGGTGTGATACTCACATCGAGTGGTTCAAAATCCCTCCCCTCTTGGAGGTCCCGTTCGAAGTCAATATCTCTATATGTCAGTGAAGATTGAGTGTTCAAATGCTCTGGATATAATGGCAATGGCATGATGGTTGCTAACCTCAGGGCTAGCCTCTCTACCACTGTAGAGAACTTCTCCAATAAAGGATACATGGGGAACAATTCATAAAAACACGGCCCGCACGCTCTTTTTTTTTCAGAGTCCACAGTAACCTTAAAGTACTGTAAATAGGCTCCACTGTCTAATCAGGGAATTATAGCCATGTATTAATTGCCATTTTTGATTATTTGCATTTAATTAAGGGGCACTCTTGAGAAAATGAGGGACAGAGTAACCTCAAAATACGGCTTTATGTCTCGGATAATTGGCTATAATTTCTGTCTTTGCAGCTTTCCCAAAATTGTTTACTTCTCCAGATGGTTCCTAAAAACTGTGGGTTTTTTAATGGGTGATCAGAGTTTTCTGATAAAAGCTTATACAGTTTACTTTTTGCAACTGAATTAAGCTTAATTAGTAAAAAATCCAGATCTGTGATATGTTTATGAAATTTATACAAGCATAGTTAATTTCAGTTAATTGCACTAATAGCTTTTCCATGTAAATACTAACCTCTTTACTACTGACCTCTAAATGTCAGGTTCCAATTTATCTACATTTCTAGCCTTCCCTGGTAATGTTATATCAACTTGCATAATTCTAAAAGCATTAGTCTTTGTTTTGATTTATGACTTGTATCACGGGAGTCAGTGATTTCCTCCACAAGCCATGTTTCATGTTTTGAAAATGCAATGGAAAAAGTATACTAGAATAGCATTCCTTTTGTTTTGATGGCAGCAAAAAAATAATAATTAGAAATATGTTTTTTGGTATATTCTCCTAAGTTCGCTTCTCATAAAGTTACTTACGCTTTTTTAGTTTGAGTGACAGTTTAAATTACATTGATCAGCTAAATGTCAAAAAGAATAGCTATTACTTTTTAAATCTGATATTTCTAGGATTTTTGTTCCTAAGAAGAATAACTTTATGGTTATACCAAGCCAGATTCTCTTGCTGCATATAAGGTGTTACCTTTGCAGAGGTCTTTACAAACCCCTGTTTAATCCTAAGGAATTATTATCTAAATGCATGCCTTCACATTTGATTGGCAATTAAGCTTTCTTATTAGTTCCCTCAACATTTCCCTAATAAGTTTTACATGTAGATTGAAACTGATGAATTCTCCCTTTTTCTCTCTTCCTTGTTGGGGGAGGAGAGTAGGTGTTGCCCCATGAGATCTTTCAGAAGTGGCTTTTCCAGAAGCACCCAGAGAATCTGCACCGCCTATTTCACTGGCCTGACTGGAGTCCCATGCCCATGTCTGGACCAGTACTTGTGACCAGGGAATATGATTATGATCATTGGCTTGGGCCTGAGTCACAAGTCCCATGCCTAGTTCCTAGGGCCTATGGACTCTGCAGGGAAGTTTGACCAGCAGAATGAACATAAATGAGTGTTCCCAGATGAGGGAGGGAGAGGATATAGGAAAGGCAGTCACAGGCCCATCACAGAGCTGCAGGGACTGAGGTATACTGACATCGTAACAGCAGAAGCCTGGGCACCCTCTTGACTTCAGATTGACTTTTGCCTTAAGATGGTCAGTGTGCTCTGGGAGGCCGAGGTGGGCGGACTGTTTGAGCTCAGGAGTTCGAGACCAGCCTGAGCAAGAGCGAGACCCCATCTCTACTATAAATAGAAAGAAATTAATTGCTCAACTAATACATATAGAAAAAATTAGCCGGGCATGGTGGCGCATGCCTGTAGTCCCAGCTGCTTGGGAGGCTGAGGCAGTAGGATCGCTGAGCCCAGGAGTTTGAGGTTGCTGTGAGCTAGGCTGACGCCACGGCACTCACTCTAGCCTGGGCAACAAAGTGAGACTCTGTCTCAAAAAAAAAAAAAAAAAAAAAAAAAAAGATGGTCAGTGTGTATGAATTTTCAATCTGCGAAGTTTTCTCCCTTGCTCTGTTTCTCCAAGGTCCATTAACAACCAGTATTATAGAACCAATTCACAAGGAACATGTTTTTGGTGCCTCTCTTATTATTAGCTTCAGGGCTACGTTTTTCAAAATGCATAGTGAAATCCATGGAATATTTAGAAAGACTGTGGCACTTTGCAGACTTGGCTTTGGAGGCAGTTACAGGGCTTATAGTTGGAAGGAAAAGTATTTGACAATTGCATGCATTGAAAAAGCTTTGCTCCATTTTCTAGGCTGCAGTTACCTGTAAACAGCTGAAGAAGGAAAAATCCAGGATGTGTGTGACTTTGAAAGGATCTGTAATGGTTCACTACCTTTTTAGTCTCGTACACAGATGATAGGAAGGTCATTTTCCCCTATGCGGTGAGGTTGGCATCCCTCCCTATGTGGGGTTTTTGCTCATTTCAGAAGATAAGAAATGGGGACTGGCTATTGTTAGTGACAGGATAGTGCTTCAAAAATAATGAGAGTCACTCCTCCTTTTCCCTAAAGATGGGTGAGGCAAAAGTACACACGACTTGGTAGATTTTTCCAGATAGCTATTATTACCATTTTCTCTCTGGAATCGTGTAGTTCGTATCACAAGGAAAGTCAGGACACTTGAGTTATGGTCTGGGCTTTATCACAAGCTGTGGGACATTGGGCACATTACCCGTTCCCTCTGGGCATCACGGTGCACGCTGATCAAACGGCGAGTTGCAAGGACATGCAGAACTAGGTGGTATCTCACATGGCTTTTATTTCTAACATGGTAGACGTCTGCAATGGGGAGATGTAAAAAAGAGACTTCTGATTTTAAAAGTGGCAATTTAGAAATAGGCAAGAGACTTGCATGGATATTTCTCCAAATAAGATGAACAAATGGTCAACAAGCACATGCAAAGATGTTGGACCTAAGAATCATTAGAGATACTCAAATAAAAAACAATGAGATGGTGCTTTGCACCCACTTCCTTGGCCTCTCTTAACTATCTATTAATGTGTCTAAAGATAAAACTGAGAATGAGGAGTTACTTCATCATCAAAAACTAGGAATGATGATCAGTCTTTTGCCAGACTCTGGAGGGATTGTCATCAAGCTGATGAAGATGATTTCCTTTACAAATCAGGAGAAAGATTTAGAAACCAGGCCAGGCAGTGGTAGAACTGGTACCCATCATTGTGATTTCTCCATGGCAAGAGAATAGAAATTTGTCAAGACAGGTCAGGCGGACACATGGAGGTTTTAAAATCAAGGGAAATCACCTAGGAAACATAAAGATACTAAAAAGGCAATAGAAAAATTAAAACCCACTTTGGAATCAGCAAGGAACTCATATTTTTGAGGAAAAAGTAAATCAGCTAAGTGAAGAATAAAAATGAGGTGCTTTCCCAGAACCAGTAAGGAAGCAAAATAGTAAAACAAAAGATAATAAATTTGATCTCTGTGGAGGATAGAGAATTTTTTTTTACAGAAATTCCTAAGAACTATAGAATAAATTTCTGAGGAAGAGGTGAGACCTGGGGCTAACATGGCAAAGATATAGTGAAGAACATTCTTCTGAGCTGGACCCACTGAGAGTTTTCATTGAGAGCCAGATGAAATGAATGAAGAGGCAGCCACAGCCAGATACATCCTATGAAAGCATATGTTACCAGGTTGTAAAAAAAAAAAAAAAAAAAAAAAAAAAAAAAAAAAAAAAAAAAAAAAAAAAAAAAAAAAAAAAAAAAAAAAATCCTACAAACAAAAGTCATGCTTATTGAAGTATTTGCCTTTAGAAGAAAGCAGTAATAAATCTAGACATTTTTGAAGGGAAAATCTGATTCCAAGAATGTTAGTCACAGACATTGTTTATCTTATATGAAGAAAGCTAAGATGCTTTCTCATGTACTTGAAGCCACAAAGAGCATAATTTTTACTCTGTCAATTTGCTCAAGCCAATTGACTACTAAATACAAAATTAGAATCTGAAAATGAGAGGGTTGTGCTATAAAATGAATGGGGGATAAGCTTTGGAACCATTAACATGAAAGATTTCTAAATATTTTCTGCAAATTATAAAATGCAGTTGTAAGCAGTTGAAAAAAGATAAATGTAAAATTATCTAAAATTCAGTATCTAAAAGTGCCAGATTTACATCCACAAAGACCAGAAAGAGGTAGAGAGAGGATATAAGGAATGGTCTGGAGCTGTAAATCTTCGTAAAAATATGTATATTACATGGGAAAAATTTAAAAACTAACATGTCTGTCTTCACTTTGATAGTGAAATATAGATTGAAGAATTAAAAAAGAAACCCTCAAAATATTTATTTCTAACAATCCTTGGGAGGTGGGATGGGAATTATAATTAAACAGCAACAGGTGGAAAATACTACTTAGACAGTGAAATAAGCTTGCGGTGTATTCAGATTAATTTAAAAGACTTAATCTATTTGTTAGTTCTAACATGGAAACAGTCATGTAACTTTATGGCATATTTGAACATGTAGAATGACATGTAGTCATCGATCTTTGAGAAGGAAGGGACGTTTAGACAGTCCGTACCATTCCCTCTTACAACACGGAAAGTCCCCTGTGGAGTGTGACATGCAGCAGCCTCATGGACTGGTCCTAACCACAACTAACTAGGCAGGAGATGGCAGCAGAATCAGCTGTGGCCCAGCCACCCTGATGATCATGGCGGGCCTTCCACTCTGCTGTGGTTGCTGCCGTAAGCGACATAGTTTTGGGTGGTGCCACACAGGCTTATTGACGCAGCGTGAGCATCATGCCAGGGATGAATTGCATGGTTTATCTCAGCAGTTTGACCTTCAGAACTGTTGTGAAATGTGTGCCCTTATGTGGAAACCACTGTTCATAGTTCTTTGGCACTTCAAATACTTTGTAGATGAGGAGCATCCCAAAAAAGTACTAAAACCCATTCCAGCCTGTACTCACCCTTCCCAAGATGAGGATTCCTTTTCAGTTATCTTCAGCCTATATATATATAGCCTGTAATGTATGCTGTAGCACAGAATCATGTTTATTATTTGCTGTTTTATGATGTGAAATGTCCCTTCTAGGGAACACCTCTGCCCTGGACATCAAGAAAACAGGATTTTTTTGTTTCTTATAATACATTTCTTCTTTCAAGGTCTCTGTAGCTTCATTAAAAAAAAATGGCAACACTGTATATACCTGAAGGCAGTGAGGTAGACCAGATGATTCCCTATAATCCTTCCAGCTCTAAGATCTATAAGTGTGTATGGAATGTTATGTGTATGAGGAAGAGGGCTTAGGTTTAACATAAAAAATAACAGATAAATAACGTCTTTAGGGCAAAGGCCATAAATTCATGAGTTTTCCATTCATCCCCACAGCCTAGAACTCAGTTGTGATCATAGTTGATACTGCCCAGAGACTTGTGTTTGTGTTGTTGAATTCCCTTCTGTCACCAAAGGGTACAAGAATAAGTTGAATAGAAAATTGGGGGCTTCGGATGTAGGAGTCAAGAGATCCCTCTGGCAGATGTACATCTAATGTGGCCTAAAATAATGTACCTAGGGTTCCCTGGGCGAAATTTCCTCATTAGTAAAATGAAAGGTTTTGGATTAGAGTGGGGCTTCTAGACTAGTAGTTGGCCAAACATAAGGATGTTATTAGACAATGTTTTTGTTGTTAATTTGAAAGCCATCAGAGGAGGTGCATGTGCCTTGCATTTCAGACTAGTCCTCACCACTTGATATTGCATAATCCCAGCCTATTTTGCTCAGTTAGGTTTCCCTTATTAAGCTTTCTAAGCGTTTGATAGTAATCAAGGAAAATAGATGGAGGAGGGACTTAGATTTTAAATCTAGAGTTAGCTCTTGTGCTTTGTACACTGCGGACCATGTGCACAGGTTTTTGGTTTGTTGGTTTTTTCAAATAGATATTGGAGGTTAAAAACGATCGGACTAATTAGAACAGATTGATGTGGGGAAAAGTGTCAACCTAGGAAGGGACACCAGAGAAATTCCGGATGGGTTTTAAAATGGAAATAGAAAAGGTGAATCAGTGTACTTGTTTTCCGGGGCCTTCTCTTCACAGTCATTAGTTTGGCCCGAACTACATCAAAATGGTCTTAATGGCCCCAGTCACAAGAGCTATTACAGGTTGTCTAACTTGGTTAAATTTTCTTCTGCTCTAAATTGTTAATGATTCAGCATTTCATGGCTTGAGTCAGCTGCTCTCAGAGGGCGCCCTCCTTAAAGGTCAGTCTCTCTCCACATGTCAGCCTCCAAGTTGAAGATTGCAGATTCTGCTCAGTGACCTTGGAGCAATAATTATTTATTAGACACAGGCTCGGGAGGCACAGTTCTATGCAGGGAGATTCCTGGTTGGCAATGCCAGGAAAAGCAATGAGGCTGGTGGAAAACCAGAATCCATGGGGTGGGGCCCATGGATTTGGGGACAGCTCCCCAGCCGGGGGTGCATGGTGCAATTGAACAGGGAGGATTCCCTGTGTGCCACTCACAGCTAAGGACATCCCATGCCCAGTCCCCCCAGGAGATCGGAGGCCCAGGCAGCAAGAGCTATTATCACAGAGTCACAGATAGGGAAAGTGAGCCTTGGAGAGGGGAGGGAACCGCCCCTGTCAGACCATTTTCAGAGTCTGCACAGCATTCCATGAAGGGCACATTACTGTGCTGTGCACACTGGTGCATGATGAATGATTTATGCATTTTATTTATTTATTTTGATGTTACGATGTCTGAAAATAAGTTTCCAGTAAATGTTGACATGAGAAACCTTTTGCCACCTGCATGGGATTGTCAGACTGAAACTTAAATGCTGAAATACACACATTCCAAGAGTGAGTAAAGTGGATGCATGACAAGTTTTTTATGGAGTTGTTAAAGAGAGATCATTTCATGACATTAATAGGAACAACAACAAAACAAAAAGGACGGGGGAGATGGTGGGGACAAACAGATGAATGATAAATAAGTAGGATATTAAGACAGTCAGTGAAGCAATATACATTTAAAAATAATTGCCCTCTAATTCCTAAGATTCTATGGGAGGCAGATGGAGAATTTGTTGTATTTTTTTTCCCATTTGCAAACCAGCAAGTAGATGATTTGTGTACTGGAGGGAAAAAAAGAATGATTTTTTTTCCCCCTCATGACATGCAGTTACCAGCTTAGGTTTCTATTTTTACGCGACCCTGGTCCCTGAGCATGTTTTTCCCTTATTTAGGAAACCTGCAACTGCAAATGTGTTGAATTCATTTTCTTACCTTTCTGCTAAATATAGAGAACAATGCTTATATTTCCATGCCTAGGGATTATTTTAAGCAGAATTGAGAGCAGTTCAAACAGGCAGTCCCCTGGTGTTTGCATCATGCAAAACCAGTTGTTTTGAGTTTTTGTTTCTGTTTGGTTTTGACCCACTCTAGAAGATGCTTATCTTTAAGAATAATTATTTATATTATAAATTGAGGGGTAAAATAATCTTTAATTAAGGTTATTTTCTGATAAGACAAGTGGTTTTAGGATTGATCTAGGGAACTGTGCTAATTCTTTTCATGATACTTGCAAGGAATAAAAAATCAAGGAGAGAAAGCCCTAAGTCTAGTACTTGGATAGCAGAAGGTAAGATTTCCTTTTGGAGACTATGTCTAGCCAGGATGAGAGCTACAAGAAGAAGCAAAGGGAAGAGAGACCAAGCAGCTGATGCTCACCACCGTGTTGTTGAGACTGTTCCTTTAGAAAAGTGGGAGGTGAGAGTAGAATCAAAATGTGTGTCTACAACGAGTAAGATGTGCAACATTTGGAGGATGGACATGCTTGAAGCTCTTACTCGAGGAGGGAGGGGGGCATGGGCAATATAAGTAACCTTAACACTTTTACCCCCATAATACGCTAAAATTAAAAATATAAGTAAAATAAATGTGTGTCTTCTCAATCTCTAGCAAACTGCCTATGGAACCCAGGTTTACGATACTGACTCTGAGTCAGTCTTTTGTCTCTGATTGCACTGGGGACATTTATCACCTTTTATATGTTTCTCCTGTCCTCCTTTCCTTCCTCCATTTTCACTGTCACCACTGTGACTCAGGCCTTCTTTATCTCACTTAATTCCCACTAGTTCCTGCAGGTCATAACCTGCCAAGCTAATCTTTCTTAAATGCTACTTTGATGTCTCGCTTCCTTTCTCAGAAATGCTCATCAGTTTGCAATTGCCAACAGCATATAGACAAAATTGCTCTAATTTGGGGAGCACCTTGATTAGGGAGCCTTCCAGCTGTGCACTGGACTTTTCACACTCTCCGATTAATGTCTCCCCACTCCCTTTAGGGCAGGGGTCCTCAAACTTTTTAAACAAGGGGCCAGTTCACTGACCCTCAGACCGTTGGAGAGTGTGCACTGTGGGCCCAGGACGAGTTGGCTGCTGAGCAGGACAGGCAGCAGCGACAAAAACACCCGGCGGGCTGGATAAGTGTCTTTGGCGGGTGGCATGTGGCCCGTGGGCCGTAGTTTGAGGACACCTGCTTTAGGGTGATGCAGTCACCATCCCATGGCGTGTTCCTTTCGATCTCCATGCCTTTGGGCCTGATGTTTATACCACGTCTTTGACTTTTAGGCAACAAAAGACACAAGACATGTTGACTCCACTAACCTGCCTTTCACGTGTTGAATTTGGACATTTGTGTGGCAACTGACATTTCAAGCTACTGTATGGTGACTGCCAGCTCCTTGTCTCCATCAGGGTCTGTGCCATCCCTCTAAGAAGGCGCCGAATTTCCCTTAATCCTCTTATTTTATAAATTGAAAAATAAAACAATTAGTGATGGAAAGCAAAGATCTCGAGTTGATAGTGGTGAACTTGTATTTTGTACCAGGTCCTCCTTGAACTTAAGTCAAGTGATTGTGTGCGATTATAATGGAAAAGAGAAAAATTAAAAAACATGGCAAAAGGCAGGAAAGGCATCGTTGAAGATTGCCCAAGATGTGTGGCACCATGGAATATATATTTTGTAGCTCCTTTATGGGTGTTAATCTATTATTTGACTTGCATACTTTACTTTGGTATACCTTTGTACACATATGAGACGCAGTAATAGGACATGGTCTGTAGCCATCAGCAATGAGGTGCTATAATCTCTCAGCTCCCTTCAGTCTATTCAGAAGCCATCAGTCAGGGCTCATTTGGATTTACTTCCTCCAAGAAGTCATCCTCAGTTGTGATTAGATTTCCCCTCATGCTCCCCTTGGGCTGCTTCAAAATTTTAGTAGCATGCGTCATCACACCTAACATTTACTTGCAGATTATTTTATATAAACATCTTGCCTCATCAACTAAAGTATGACTTCCTTGAAGGGAAGAGTCACAGTTTATCCATAATACTTGGGGGGAATATAGGGCTGTTTGGCTCGTCACCTTGGAACTGTGAGACATAGCTTTGCCTCCTATGAAGTAGATATTTTGAAGCTTTTAAATTTACATTCAGCATTTTTTCAGGGCACTGACTCCCTTAAGTTTGCTACCCATTGGGTGCTAAAATTTTGTCTTACGCATTCTAAATGTATCTCTTTCAAGTTCAAAGAACTCTCCGTAAGGATTTGTATTTCCCTTTTCTATTCCCTTCCGGTCTTTCTAGATGACAAGCATGCACTCCCTTGCCCTTGTGTGTTCAGCCCGAGATGCACTAATGAAGATGACATTTTATAAAATGTAGAGAAATGTAGTGATTTGCATCTGCTTTTGTACCAACCCAGAGGAACGAAATAGTGATTCTTGGTCACAAGAGGTATTAGGTATTAACAGTTGCTCGTAATTTAGCTGTCCAGACATTAGATAGGTTTCATTTGTGTTGGTGTTAGCATTCATGTCTTTTAGGTAATTTATAAGAGAAGAGGATAATTTCCTCTAAAAGATATCTATAAGGGAGGATACTTGCCAATCCAATTACATTTTCAACTTCTCATTTCTTTTTCTATACCCTCTAATAATTTTGCTAGATTTTTAAAGAAAAATGGGCTCACATATTATTTCTGTGTCTATCCCCAGCCAGCGCTAATTTTAGCTTTAATGTTCCCTCTTTGGTATCTCTTCTTCTATTGATTTGGTAAGAGTTACCTTTAATCACTTAAAAGTAAGTAATGCATTAAGACCGCTCAAGGTTAGCCTATATTTGGAAAAAAATCACTCCATTTAAGAATTAATTTAACAAGAGTATATTACACATTTTACCTTGGAAATTCACCAGGATTCTTTCCATCTCTTTGAAAGCATTTATTATCCAGAAGAAATTAGGCCTAATTTTAGAGAATGCCACTGCAAGCAAAACTTCCTTACGTTTCCTGAAATCTCCCTGATGACTGATTTCAATAATAATGTTTAAGATTCACGGAATTTCAGTGCTGAAAGAAAATGAATGGATAGCAGTTGTAATTGGAATACTACTACCCAGCTTCAGATATTTTATAGCCTTTTAAACAGTAAAATAAGGCCCAGCAAGGGGGCAATTGTAAACTTAGGCCAAGAGGGTGTCATATTTCCATGGATATTTTTGTTTGGGACTGTGTTGTATTGGTGACCATGTCACCCAGTGGTCAGCGGGGAGGGCTGAGTATGGAAGGACCACCCAGACTGTTTTGCTTTGGTGAGGAAGTGGGAACAAAGTTAGTTATGCCGGAGAGAGGGAGCCTTAGGAGAGGAGAAAAGTTTAAAATACGAAAGTGCGTGACATTATCCTCGGTGTTGAGATTGCTCGTTTTACTCTAGCCCAAAATAGATTGATTTTGGCGGGGTTTCTTAACCAAAAACTGTATCACAGAAGATGGCTATGACACAGGCTCACCCATGCCTGACTTGGGAACCATAACTTGGGTTTTTGGATCTTCAAAGCTCTGGAGAAAAGTAGCACTTGACCAACTATTTGGTATAACACTAAAATAATCTCTGGAGTCTCACTGCCAGGTAGCAAAAGGAGAGAGAAGGGCACAGAGATCACTTCATCTTGGAGGATAAGCTGCTGAACATCCTCTACCAAGATCCAAGATTCACCAGTGATTTACTTTTTACTTCATCTGCTACTCACTCTCCCCTCTTTTTCCCTTCCTTTCTCTCTCTTTGTATTTAGCAATCTCTTCCTTTTCCCCTCCTTCTATTTTCCTCTGCTTTTTAAAAAAAACTGTCTGAGAGTAATTTAAATATATTATGCCACTTTGCTCGTAAATAGTTCAGTGTGTATTTCTTAAAAAAAGTAATGTCCTCTTACACAAGCATAGTACAATAATTTAACCTCAGGATACTTAAAATTGCTATTGTGCTATTATCTAATCCATAGACCATATTCAAATTTTATCACTTGTCCCAGTTAATGCCCTTCATAGTTTTTTTTTTTTTTTTTTTTTCCTTCAATAGTGCTTGTTAAAGCACTAGCCATGTTAACTGTGGTACCATAGTCTGGCTCTTTATAAAGACAGTGGGAAACTTAGAGAGCAAGATGGTCACCCTTGAAAAATATTAATCTCAAGACAATAGGTATGAACTAAAATAAAATCTTAAACCCCCCTGCCTACTGAACAGACCCCCTCTTGGCCAGGGGTATCTCAGGAGAACTTTAAAACATGAATTCTTGGCCATGATGGGAAGGAGAGGTCAGGCAATCCGCGCCCCCACCTTTTGGAGTTTAGATACAACAATCGACCAGCATTAGTGTTAAAACAAAGACCGTAAGACTGACAAGACTGACTCCTTGTGACAATAAGGCAGTAAATTATTGACAGACCCTAAGACCAAAGGTTACATCATCTGCAGGCCATCAATTTGCTTAACAGATCAGTTGAGTCTATAATTGTGGCTTGTCTCTGATTAACAGACTTCCTTATTTTAAGACATTCCAAGCCTTTAGACAAAGCTTTATTTCTTTAACCAGTTACAAATCAGAGAATCTTTGAACGTACCTATATAACCTGTGACACCTTCATCCCTTTGGAGATATCCCACCTTTTTAGGCCAAACCAATGTATATTTTTGATGTATTGATTTATGATTTTACCTACAATTTCTATCTTTCTAAAATGTATAACACCAAATTATAACCCAACATTGGCTCAGAGTAAACCTGATTGAATTATTTTACAGAGTTGGGAGTTTTTTTCCATTAACAATAGGAATGCTATGGGAGCATTTCCCAGAAGTATGCTCCAAAAAATGCTTTTTTCAGGAAATTTTGTGGAAAATATATTTTGCCTTCCAAGTTGAGGAAGAACTTAATTCTTGCTCCACTCATACTTCATTCACTCCTTAGAGATTTGCAGTGTGCATTGGTTTGTAAAAGCATATGAGCACTGACACATTT
Organism: Mirza zaza; assembly: GCA_008750895.1. NCBI lineage: Eukaryota > Metazoa > Chordata > Mammalia > Primates > Cheirogaleidae > Mirza > Mirza zaza. The sequence goes on from VSMD01035511.1 coordinate 57,084, forward strand.
AGTCCGGAATTTCTATAACTGAGCTGACCGTACACCATCCATCTCATGCCCTCGTCTACTTACATGGTTTCATTTGAAAACACTCTCCTATATTTTCCCTGTTATTTATTTCACTTTAAAAATAGATTTCTCTTTTGATTATTTCTTGTAAAATGGTGAGCTAGCCAACCTTCTTTTGGAACACTGAAAAAATGACTGTGACATTTTGTAACAAAAATGTTAAGATCTATGCTTAAAAAATGTGCTTGATTTCTCTTATAGATACAATTATAGATATAAGATCCATGACTTCATAGCAGTGCCTCCCTGGATGAGGCAAACACGAGATTCGGTAGCAGGTAATTCCTTATCAGTGGCTTAGTAAAATAGTTTGTTGCTTACTCACTTGGAACACGGTGGCAGATGGGGGAAGGGCTTTGCTGCTCACAGTTGCTCCCAGGACAGAGACTGAAGGAGTTTTTGCCATTTATATTGCAAGGGCTTCTCAAATCATCTTGAGTGTTAACCCAGGTAGCAAAAGGGGAGTGAGTGAGAGAGTACGGAGAATTGTGGGGACATTTGCATGGCACTGGCAAGTGTCATTTACACACATGTCTGTTGGGGACAAGAATCCAACCACAAGGTGGATGGAAGAGGGCTGGAGAGTGCAGTTTCTGGCCTGTGGCTGCTGCTTAGTAGCAACTTCAACTCATGAACAGCGAACGTAAATCTTTGATGAGTTAGTCTCTAGAAATATATATGGTGCATATATAATTTACAAGTTTGATTTTGTTATTATGTTGTATTGATCTATCTTAATTATTGCATTAACTCTGTTGAGACTGGGAGGGCAGATATAAATACACCCATTCATAAATGGAGTAACTGAGTCTCGTCTTAAGTATTGGAATGGAAATGGTTTATGTATGTCAGATTTTTTTTGTTGTTTTGTTGTTGTTGTTACTAATCGTGTTTCTTTTATATATATATATATATTTTTTTTTTCATGTTTTTAGCCTGAATTATACTTTTTTAGGAAATGTTTATACTGTTAGGAAAAATTGATGGAACTTCCCACATTCTCCTGTTTTACTGAGGAATTAATATCAAAAGTGACCCACGGTGTTCTTTGTTAAAATAGTTTAATAAAAATAGAATTTACAAATTTATAAATATATATGATTTCCATTTATTGATAGACAGTGGTGAAAGTAGGAAGTTCGTGGCCTTTGAATCCTGGGTTTCGCTTTAGGCACACATGGCTAAGTAACAGATGAGAGCCCAAACTAATCACCATTGAAAAACAATAACCAAAAAGATAAAAGTCATCTCTCCTATAGTTTCCCATAAGATAGACATTTGTTGAAGCCACTAAAACTGAAAATAAAACATTATGGAGGAAAAGAATTTGTGTAACATCCCAAGCCTCTATTTTAAAAATAAATCAGTATTATAGGGATAATAAACTTAATACCTACTATTTAATTAAACTTTAAGCTAATTAATGAATTCATCTGATGAGCATCTTAATATTGCCAACATTATTCTCAATCTTCTGGAGTGTGGTTTTAAATTTGGAGGGGGTAATTTAATGATGCTTAGCATTGGTTGTTTACATTGCAAAATAAATTTGATATCTTAATGGATGCCCAACTCCCATTACATTATGAAATTTACCCTGATTCTTGCTGCTTCTACACTGCAGGCTAGCCTGTTCAGTATTCTCACAGCACACTAGGTTTTCTCATTAAAGCAAATACAACAGCCAAAAAAGTAAAGATTTGGTATGATTTATGCATTATCTGTCTTCTCTAAATAATGGTAAGCGCCATGAAAGCAAGGACTGTTTTTGTTTTAGTCACTGCTAAATTCCCAGAGCCTAGTGCATGCCAGCCATTCAGGAGACAGTGAGATACATGAATGGATGTCCTTGCTGAAAATAAAGGCAGCTGTCACTTTGGGATGGGAATGGTGTGTACTGGTGTGTGTTCTAGTGTTCAAGCCCAGAAAAGTGTGGGCATAAGGACCTACTCTCTATCAATAATATTCACAGGTACCCCTATTCTTGAATTAAAAAAAATGGTAAAGTTAATTATGTTGTTTCTGGTGTTATATTTTCCATTAATTGCAAATTCATCTCATGAATGAGAAGTCCCTCTGGTATAAGAAAAACTGGCGGGTTCTGTAGGCTGTGTTCTTGATCTATTGCCATGTAACTTAGTGGCTTGAGATGACAATAAACACTTATTATCTCTCACACACATAAATATTTTTAATTACCATATGATTCAGTGATTCCACTTGTGGGTATATATCCAGAAGAAGTGAAATCAGAGACTCAAACAGGTATACCTGTGTTCCTAGCAGTATTTTTTCATAATAGCCAAAAGATAGAAGCAGATCAAATGTCCACTGACAGATGAATGGATAAACAAAATTTGGTATAGACATGCAATGGCATATTATTCACCCTTAACAAAGAAGTAAATTCTCACCTATGCTGCCACATGGATGAAACTTGACTACTTTATGCTCAGTGAAATAAGCCAGTCACAAGGACAGATACGGTATGATTCACTCATATGAAGTATTTAGAGTAGTCACATTTCTGGAGAAGGAAAGTAGAATGTGGTTGCCAGGGGCTGGATGGAGGAGGGGAAGGTGGAGAGAAGGGGAGTCACTGTTGATCGGGTAGAGATTTTCAGTGATGATGAGTTCTAGAGATGGATAGTGGTGGTGGTTCCATGACATTGTGAAAGTGCTTAATATGACCGAAGTGTACACTTAAAAAAATTTAAGGTGGTAAATACTGTTTTGTGTATTTTACCACAATTTAAAGTAATTTATTTTCAATTTTTTGTCGAAGATTTATATAAATCCACCCACTTATCCAGACCCCTGTAATCTCATTACCATCAACATGCTCTCAGTGTGTAGGAATTCTGATATAAACCAACTTCCATCACTTTACGAAAACAAGACAATCACTCCTTTCTTATTTTTCCACTTTTGTCACTAGCAGTGAGTTCGTGCATAATTAGTTTGTTTTCTCTTGGCCTCAGTGCTTCACCTATAAAAAAGGAAAATAATCCTATTCAGTGTACCACCAGAGGATAAAATAAGATGAGGTATGTGGAAAAATGTATAAACCATAAAGTTCTGTATGGATGAAAAATAACTATAAAAATATCATCATATGTGATGTATGATAAAATATAGATAATCCTGAAGTATAAAATCACAGGCAATACCACCATCCCAGATACTACCATTTTATGATTGATCCATTCAGTCATTGAGTGTCTACTATGTACCAAATCCTTTTGTCTACTTCCATTCCCTCCACCTACTTCTCCACCCAAAAACCTATACATTAATTACTTTGTTCAGGAATTCTTTTAATAGTTATTTAGAGTCCTTATGACATGCCAGGCACTATTCTAGGTTCTGAAGATACAAAAGAAACAAAATAAATGAAAAATACCTGCTATCAATGAAGCTTGCATTCCAATGTGGAATCTGACATTAAATAAGATAAACAGGGAAATGCATATATTTTAAATAGTGATCATTGCTAAGGAGGAAAAATAAGTGACAGATGGAGATTGCAATAGGTCATTGGTGGATTGGAGTTAAAAGTTTAGAGAGTCCAGGGAAAGCCTCATTTAGGTGACTTAAAGAGTTGCTAGAGGTAGAGAAATAGTACAGATATCCGGGCAGAGAACATAAGAGGGACTGGCATGTGCAAAGGCCCTGAGGTGTAGAGGGTGACTGACAGGTTCAAGAAAGAGAAGTATCCTGCATGGCTGAAGTGGTATGATAATGACAGGGAGTAGCAGAGACAAGATGAGAGTGTTAGCAGGAAACAGATCATGGAGTGTCTGTATATCAGAACAAAGTTTGTGATTTTATTCAGAGGAACAAAAGAAGCCAGTTCTCAGGCAGAAGAGTAATGATCAGATTTTTTATTTAAAGCATCTCTCTGGCTGCTGTAATGAGAATAGACTTGGGAAGGGCAGAGGGAGAAAGAGGGGACGAGATAAAGTTTTGTTACAATGAGCTAAGCTCAAGAAGACAGTGGCTTGGGCTAGAGTGACGGTGAAGCAGGGAGGGAGATATTTTTTTAAAAAGAGTCGGTATGATTTTCTGCTGAGTAGGATGCTGACGGTTTGAAGAAAAAGAGAAGTCCAAGATGACACCAGTCTTTTTGCTTTGACGATTCCTTCAGGATAGTCCAGAAAAATATCTTAGGAAAAAAGAAAAAAGTAAAACCTGACTACAAATGGCATTTAAATGACCCATTATTAAGAACTTGTGTAAGGCTTGGTATATGTGTTGTTTTTTTCCTGTGTTTGAACAAGAACGAAGAGTTGAGTCTAGAGCCTATCTATTCAAGGCACTGCCTTTGTGGTCATGGGTGTTACCTAAAGCTCTTGAAAGTTGAGCCTTGAACCCCAACCCTTTAACCCTTTGCACTCGCTGGCTTTTTCCTCATTATCCACTGGACATTATCCACACTCAACATCCGAGTGCAAAGGGTTAATTTCCTGCTCTCAGTGGAAACTACCGTTGTGGAATCTGCTTTAGATTATTTGTGGGCTCATCTGTGTTCCCTCTGGGTCTCCAAGAGAATTGCTGTGGCAGCAAAGAAGTTAATGTCGTATACGCCTTACCAAAGCCAATTCAGACATGAACCATGCTACACTGCTTAACCAAATCTTAGGGAACTCTAATTGGATCAGCACACAATTTGTATTTTGCATTTCTTATTTAAAAAAATCTAAACACAGCCATCATCTTTAAGCCTACGACAGAAGAGGTTGACCAGGCTGAATTTGCAATAGCTAGAGAAGCGTGCTTACCAGGCCTTTGTCCATTCATTCAAATAAAATCTTACCAAATAACTCATGTGAGGCATGACTTACAAGACTAGAAGGTTTATTTTTTTACTTGTTGGTAGGCATAATGATGCCTGAGTAGCGGATATTTAGAACTTGGCTTGGAGGGTTAAGACTGACGTGAGTTAGATACCATTTCAGCTACTTCTAGCCATATTGTATTAAATATGTCTTTAAACTTCTCTATACTTTGGTGTCATCATCTGTAAAATGGGGATAGTAGTACTAATCTCTCACGATTTTTGGTATGAAGCAAAGGAATTAATACAAACTGTGTAGTACAGAGTCCAGAACTGTATATAGGCCGGTTGTGGTTTGCATTTTAATTTTAAATTATAATGAAGTACCTAAAGGGTACAGCCAAGGTAAAGGTTGTGGCGATGCATCTTTGTCTCTCAAGTTGAATGGAAGTGGTGTGTGCATTTCCAGAGGCATCTTGTGCACTGTGATGTCACTGGACTTTGAGATACCATTTCAGTAACTTAGGTAACAATAAATTGAGAGTAAATAATGAGATTCTCCCAAGAGTCTCTTTCCCTTCTTCTCCTTTGAAATCAGCTAAAAAGAATGGCAATTGAGAAATCAAAGACCCAAACATCTCAGGAAGAATTGAGTTGGAGCTATCCCAAGAAGCCAAGGTGGAGACGAAAGCAATCAAGACCGTGAAGTGCATGTAACCTTGTAGCAGTTTTGAGGCTCTTTAAATAAAAGTAATGGCGGTTATGAATTAAGGAAATGGTCTTGCTGCAAAGCAAAGCTGGCTTGAGGACTCCTCATAACCATGTGATGGGCTCAAGAAAAAGAAAGAAAACCTCATGGATAAAAGGAAACTTAAGGCTGGCAGATGCAGAGAATGGTGTCCTTTGTGAATTCTAATCAAGCTGGAGTATCATTTATCAAATTGGTCTTCGGCTTTTACACAGAATATGAATATCCATCTGTACCCTGGAATATGGTGTTTTGGGAGACTGGGCACGGGCATGGCAGAATTATTATTATTATTTTTTTTAGGATTGATTTATAAGTCTTAGATTCCAGTAGGAATGTAGTACTTTGCTCACAGTTGTAAGTCCTCATTTAAATATACATGTATATATTTATAAGTTAAACAATTTTGTTTTAGCATTTTGCACTTCTGTGTGGCACAACTAGTTGAGTCATCAGTGTCTGTTAAAAGGCACACATTGATGTAGAAGTGATAGAATTACAGCATTTTGGAGCAGAAAGTGATGTGTAAAAGGTTTGGTACACAGCAAATAAGAAAGATCAGGGCCAGTAGTTTGGAAGCTCTAGGGGCAGTCTGCTCAGGGGTGTATTCCAGCTCTACCATTTAAGCCTCAGTGACCTTGGGTAAGTTACTTATACCCTCCTTGCCTTAGTTTCCTCATCCATAAAATGGGATAAAGATAGTATATTCCTCCTATGGTTGTTAAAAGGATTGAACGACTATTCTGTTTAAGACACTTAGCACCTGGTGGTCAATGTATGTTTTTATTATCATTATTTTTATATTATTTCCTTTAATTTCCACAAGTGGTTAAAGTATGTATGGTTTTATGCTTCTTTGATGGCCGCTAAACCGAAAGCTCAGGAATGTTAAATTACATAAGTAATAATAGTGGGAGCAGGAATGAAGCCCAGATGTGTCTCATTCCAAAACCCATGCTCTTAGGCTACATAATGCTGATTGGTCACTCTCCAAATATTTAATCAGTGTTTCTTAGATGGACATGTGGCATATTGCCATACCCTTCTTGCCCTCAATTTCCCCCTGCCAAGAGAAGCCAGCATAAAGATGGCAAAATTGCTTTGCAGGCTTCAAAGACGTGTAGAAGCTCACTCATGTTACTATATATAAGACATAAAAGTAAAAAAATACATCAAGAGTACCCAAACGTAAGTTCCAAGAATAAGCTGAAGACCAGCTTTAGTGGAGTGATGGAAAGGGCATTTTTGTGTCTGGATTCACTTGCAAATTAAGGCTCAATTTTACTAAGTGTTTCTATCTCCTTTTCACTCAAATGCCAATAGGCTGTTAATGAAAAGCTAAACCAAAAAATTGTGGTTTTTCAAGAGCTGTGTTGAGGAGTTTAAAACAAAAAGTAGTGAAAATCAGGAACACACAGTTTGACTTATAATAATATTAGTAGGAATATAACATTTTCTAAATCTGGTAGGGGATGTATTTATACTGAGATTGAGTTTGTCAGCTTTCCAATTCTGTTCACTGAAATATGTAAACAAAAGCAAATTTTGTCTCATCTAATTTGAGGTTGCCGAAACTGGTGATTTACATAAGGAACTTTATGGACTTTGCAAAGATTGTAGTATACTTTTAGGAAAAACACTTCTTAGATTTTAATCTGGTTGCTAAGGGCATTCTGGTGACTAAAACTAAGGTATTCCATCCATGGCAAATATGCTATGTTTAGTATAATAGATTGCATCCTTAGCAATAGCCAAGCTCATCCCTGTGTGTAACAGGCCCACCAGCCAATGTCATTAGGGGTTGTCACAGAATAGACATTTGCGAATACCACCTGGTTCAAAAGACCGATACTATGGTAAAAAAGAAGATATGGAGTCTGGGAGATTAACCATGATACAGTCAAGGATCCTGGGCCACGTGCTGTGTGGGACATCTCTGCTCATCACTGGGGTTCACCCATGTGGAAAGCTTGATGCTTGGAGATAGAGCTATGCACTGGGAAGATAGGAGTCCCAGGACTTCTCTGCCTCTGGCCACTGTGGAGCTGGGGCAAGTCATTGTTCTGCTTAGCAAACTTGATGCTCTTGCCTACAAAATGGAACCTTCCACTGGAGTCTAAAGTGAAGTCTACCCACTGCCAATAATGCAAAACACAGATGTGCTCAAAATGGCCTTGGGCTGTCCCTTCCCTTTAGCAATGACATGTCATCTCTGCAGAGTCTGAAACAGCTGCTTCATTCCTCCAGTATTTGAGGAGATCATGGTTTCTTCGATGAAGCGCCATATGCCAGATGTAGTAATTGGCTTGTTCTTAGGGAAAATATATATGTATGTATAATTAAATGCCAAAATGATTTGAATATGGCAAGAGACTGTGTAAGATATATATGAGGACTTTCAAGATTGCCTGAGTGTCCAATTTCTCTCTCGTGCTCATCCTAGAGTCCATGCTGTTTATATCGTGTGTGTGTACAGTTATATGCATGTCTGTGTGCATGTGTTTTGTAGCTGAGTTTGGGTTCTTCGGGTCAAGGGTATGCTGTTGGAGCCATAGCTGCAATGGATGTCAGGAGGAGCTAAAGAAGAGAAACCAGGATGGGTGAATACTTTGCATTTCTGAAGTAGACACTGTTCTTCTTTCCCTCCAAGCCTCTGAGAATACGGTTTTCTCCTCTTGGTTCACTGGTCTCCTTGACTCTTCCTTTGTTTCCTTAGCTCCTGTTCTTCTACAAGCTCTTAATAGAACTTCCTTTCCCAGGAAGGCTTAATAACTCTTCATTCTACATTAGATGTCCCTCATCTATGTGTCTGCTTCTTTCTAGATGTTTCCTATCAAAGCCTATCTCATCCTGTAGCATAATTCCTTGGTGATTTGGCTCATCAAATGGAAATCCTGTTCATGAGAATTCCACAAGAAATAAGAACCTTATCTATGTTGTCCATTGAGCTCCTCTTGTATGCCAGGCACCGTGCTGGGCATTGGAGGCAGAACAGCATACATGTGTTGAATAACTGAATAAATGCAGAAACAAATTTAACAGTTAAATGCCAAAATAAAATAAAATCTTCAGGGTTTTATCTATATAGAAGAACATGAAGAAGTACCCCAGGATATATATGCAATTAAAAAATGAAGTCATATCTTAACAAAATGGGTATTTTTTTTCTTTCTACTGTTGTTGTCAGTGGCATCAGATAACATTTGGGATAGATTCTAAGAATTCTAGAATCTAAAATAGGGTTCTCTAATGCCAGACCATAAAAACAAGTTGTGCCATGTTTATGGGCAAGTTTTGATTGTCATTCCAGGCCTCGTTAGGCTTGGAGAAGGGACCTGGCCTAGACACCAAGTCAGGCTTAAGTAGGGGAGAGGCTTGTAGGTATTGAAAGCCAATAGTTCCAGTGGGAAGCTGAAGTTGTCAAATGATGTAGGGGAGGAGTCAGGGATAGATCCCGGCAGGAGAGAGGGCAGGTTGGCTGAGGCAGGGAGCAAGAGCACATGGTAACATTCTGCCTGGCCAGGCAGGAAGTCTTCTGGAGTGTGGCTTGGAGGGTCCAGGAATCCAGGCACAAATGCAGGCCATTAAAAGTCCCAGGAGACCACTCAGAAGTCTGGGTAGTCAGGGGTCTGTGTTCAGATGCCAGTGAGATGTACTGCAAAGAGCTATAACCTGGGAATTCCAAGACCTGAGTTCCAGTTCCACTTCACTAGTAACCAGTGCTATGTCCCTTGGAAAACCACCTCTCCTTTCTAGCTCCATTTTCCCTACCTATGAAATGAGGGGATTGGGCCATGTCTAAATGTAAAGTCTAGATTTTTCTTTAGACACCAGGCACCAGGACACCATGATAGCTTGTTGGTCATCAGGAGGCTTTGAAACAGAGTCCCCTGTGTGTATATTTCCTGCTTCAAAACCAAGTCAGTTTCAAGGATGGGCAGACCAGAGGCTAGGAGCAGGTGAGAATAAGTGAAGGGAGAAGTAGAGTGGGGAAGAAAGAGGCCACGAAGCAACTTAGCTCCTCGCAAGGATGCTACATGTTGAAGTCAAAATTGAAACCAATGGGGGAAATTTCTTTAAGTTGAACAATCTTTATTGGTATTTCCTTTTCACAATATATTTGGAAGAGTGATTCAGAAAAGTGTATGGGAATATCAGAGTCAGAGAAGGTGGGTGCAACTTAGACCAGCTGGGAACTCTCTCTGGAAGAGATAAGAGCTTTTGAGGGTCTTCAGAGAAGAAAAAAAGACTTTCACTGATTATAAGGTTGGGGAGAGGTAGACAGGGTCTTCCAGGATGAGCGAACACCTTGAGCAAAGAACCAGAGCTTTATTATGGTCAGAATTGTGGATTGAGATGCACTGTTAAATGTTTAAAAATTATTGACATTCTTGACAATTTCCAGGCATTTTGCTAAGTGATATATATATATATATATATATATATATATATATATATATATATATATATCACTTAGTGATACACACACACACACACACACACACACACACACACACACGCATGTATGGTCTCATACAGTCACCCAAACTACCCTCACAGGTCTCTCTCACTACTACCTCTGTTGTTGAAAGAGGAAAAGTGGAAATTTAGGCAGAGTAAACATTTTGCACAAGAGCACACAGCTAGTGAGAGTCACAGTGTGAATTCTGAATCCTCAAATTCTGATGTTCTTGCAGGTAATGATGACCAAAGTGGTTCCTATTCTGTTAGGTGTAAAAAAGCCTTCCAAGCTGTTTTAGTGATAATACAATTATTTGGCTTTCCTTAGTTTACTCATTCACAAGTGTTCTTGAAGCACTAAAGTCTCCAAGCTCAAGTGGAGTGTGGGGTCAGCCATGTGATCTTGGGACACTATAAGGTGGGTGGTAAAGACAGTGGGCTCTGTGGCCACACTGTCTGTGGTTACCTTTTGATTATGTGACACAGGGCAAGTTTCCTGGCCTAAGTCTAGATGTTCTCATCCATAAAAAAGAGACATGAGAAATAAATGAGTTAATGCATTTTGAAGCTTAATATAAATGTTGCATAGTGTACAGTGAAAATACAATACATGTGACCAATGGTTACAGTCACCATCTGCATTATAGCATCTGATGCATGCAGCGTTGGACCTAAGTAGAAATATGTGAGTTTGCAACTTTTTAAATGACTGTTGTTTAAAAAGTCAAGTGTAATTCAGGGAATTCAGTTTCTCAACTGCAAAGTAGGGGTTGTAAGAGTCCCTCATAATATTGTCACATGTCTAAATGAAACGAAGTGTGTAGAACTGTGTTCGGAAGCACAAAGCTTTGCGTAAATGTCGGTGGTATTTTGCTGATGGTGAGCACCGTGGGGCACTTTCACTATCTGCAGCTTCAGACTGCTCCAGATAACGAAGGGATGAGGCATCAGTGTTGGCATCTCTGAGTTTGATCGTCATTATTTTGGGATCATCCAAAACCACCTCAGGCTCACCCCAGTAGTCCACAACTTTTTAGTATTCCTAGAAAGTATTTCAAAATAGTCAATTCACTTAAAGTATGTTTATCCATGTTTGTCTCTTGTAATGTTTTGTTTGGGGAAATACATACTCATTTTAAAGTGTGGTGTTAAACTAATGCCATTTATGAGCATTCAGGAAAGAACATTCTGAAATGTCTAGCAGATTCTGGAATCTTACCGCACCGGAAAACTCTCTGGCATATGCTTCCATATGAGGAAGGCCATTGGGAATGAGCTTGTCATCCCTTTTCCTCTTTTGCATGCTCAGTAATAAATTGTTTTATTGGGAATTGAGTAGCATGAAAGGACATGAGCCTCATGCATCCGAGTAGTGACAGTTCCAAATGGTGTTGTCGAAAAGAGCAGGCTATGGTTAAGCATAAGTATAATCAATGTGTGGTGACATTTCAAGGTTGTGGAAATTCAGATTCCGTGTCTGTGTGCAGGATTAAACACTGGATACAGAAACAATTGTTGTCTCTATCATACTACACCCTGCCAAATGATTAATGTGCTTTTAACTTAAATAATTGGGCGGTGGGGGGTGGGGGGGTGACACCTCAGGGAATGCTGAACATATTTTTAATTGCTATGTAAATATGTCATTTCCTTGCTAATTCAAGTTCTGCTTGGGAGGTTATATAATACCAAGAGAGCCTCCAGGCATGATGTATTGCACCTATAAGCTGAGTCAAAGGACTAACAGGGCCCTGCTGAAGATAAAATATGCTTTGCTAACTCTGTCTTAGCAGATGAAGAATTAGCTGTGGAAGCATGGCATGGCTTTATAAAAGCAGAATTATTGTTTGGCATAGAGTGTTATCTCTAAATAACTTCCTGAGATGTTGGAAAAAAACTGCATTTTCAGTAAGAAAAAAGTGTCCAAAAACCACATCAAGAAAAAAATCCTTGTTGAGGAGAATGTGTGTGTAGGAAAGGAAATGAGTATTGTCTTTGACATGAAGTAAAATATATATGGTGATGGAGCGCGTTAATTTCCCATTGCCCACACTCATATCACAGTCTAAACTGACTTTATCAGTTTTGATATCCCTGAAAGCAAAGATCTCTTTAACTCCAATTCTTGTGCTCTGGTCTTTCCATTTCAACTTTCCCTCTTGGAGAGGGAGAGAGATTCTCAGTAAGAAAGATTCATTAGGTATGAAGTTGTGTGAAGTCATCTTTTCAAGCTCGATTGATATTGATGGATTGTCTAGCCACAAGATCTGTGTAAGTTGGATTTTAGCTTCTAAGGCTACGAAGAAGTAATATTTAAATTTTGGAGTGAATCTCGAGTTTGTTGACACCACCACCAGTCTGCAGTTGATTCTGAATTATCATTAGAAACAAATGTGTGAGGAGGCTATTGAGAAATTCAAGATGTAAGTAGAACATGTTCTTTTAAACAGAACATTCTTTTAAAAAGCCTCCCGATGATAGATTTCTTGAGCCCTTCTGTTTATTCCATGGACCATGGTTCATTAACAGAAAGACAATTGATGGATTAAAACCAGAAGACCGATTCATTCGTTGGCTGGGGACCAGGCAAATGGCAGTCTTTGGCAAACCTAGTAGTCTGATATGAACAGCAATCAAATGGCTATCAGATGTGCCCAATCAGTTACTATTATTTTCATTTACAAGGGCCTGAAGGTGTCATTTAATTTAAAGCAGAATGGAATCAGAAATCAATTAATGACTGATTGCTGTTTCTCCTACAAGTTGATTTTGGATTTGGCAGTCTGAAGACCCCATTGTGCCAGAATCTATGCATGGGCTACATTAAAATACAGCTAGGAGCTTGGATCAGTTAATTAGACCAGTCCCTCCAACTTCTTCAGGAAAGCCCTGGTTTTTGCTTAAGAAAAATGTTTAACTTCTAAATTTTCCTTACTCCCACTTTTCCTAATCTTCCAAGACTTTATTAATCTGTAACTTTTAGTAACTGAAGAGGAATGATGGCAATCCAGATGTATTTAAGTATCTCCCTAAGCATTTAAACCTAATACAGATGCTATTTTGAAATATAGAATATTGAAACCAGAATATCCCCATGCCAGCCTTGTAAAATCGATATTATTTGTACTATCTACTAAAATCTCATCATGTGTATGTACCTGAAATGCTGATTTAATTTTGTGACAGGCATGGGAGAGAAGGGGAAGGTACGATCCTTATCTACCATTAGAGGCTGACATGGTACTTGTACATTCCCTCCCTCCACCCTCCACAAACGTATAAACAGTCGAATAGGTACAGACTTCTGCATCTTCCCTTCCCTGAGCATCTTCCAAGATAACCCGCTCTGTCTCCTTCCCATGGGCTTTCTATTGATTATTAATCTGGGGGCAAGTAGAGGCTTAAGGTTTTGTAGTTGTTGTTTTTCTGCCTGCCATACCTCCATCTGAAGTGTTAGGGGAGGCTTGCCCAAAGGTGGGCAGTTGGTGGAAATTCCTGGTCCTTGTTCCACTAATTAAGGGAGGCATTCATACATCCCCAAATTAGGGTGGTTTCTCTCCTCATCTGGAGACTGGATTTCTACCTCAGAGACCTGCTGAGAAGATTAAAACTCTTACTTTTGAACCACTGGGGCTAACTCTAAAAGTATTTAAATCTAAGATTTAGTATTGTTTGTTTTGTCAGCTATAGTGTATAGCATAGTGATGAAAACAGAGAAAAGCTGGAGCCAGACTGCCTTTACTTTCTATGTGACCTTGGGCAAATGATTTAATTTCTCTGTGCCTCAGTTTCCTCATGATAATGACAATCCATATGTTAAAAGGTTGTTGTATGACTAAATGAGTTAATACAGGCCAGTAAAGTTTATACACACACACATGCACAGTCTATGCCATGTAGCAATGTTTTTTGGTCAATGATGGACTCCACATATAAGAAAGGGTCCCCGAAATTATAATGGAGCTGAAAAAGTCCTATTGGCTGTTGATGTCATAGTCGTCATCTCATGGTATCACTATGTGTTACATGTTTGTGGTGATGCTGATATAAACAAACCTGTGCCGGAAGTCATATAAAAGTATATCACATACAATTATGTACAGTATATGATAATGAATGACTATGTTACTACCAGTTTATTATACTTTTTATCATTATGGTAGAGTGTATTCTTTTTACTTATTAAAAGAAGAAATTAACTGTAAAACAATCTCAGGTAGGTCCCTCAGGAGATATTCCAGAAGAAGGCATAGTTGTCATAGGGGATGACAGCTCCATGCATGTTGTTGTCCCTGAAGACTTTGTCCAGTGGGACAAGATGTAGAGGGGGAAGTCAGTGATATTGATGGTCCATGTAGGCCTAGGCTAAACTGTGTCTCTGTGTCTTAGTTTTTAACGAGTTTGAAAAGGCAAAAAATAATAAAAAAAATTTTAAAAAGAAAGCCTATAGAGTAAGGATAAAAGGAAAGAAAATATTTATGTACCAGTGTACAATGTGTTTGTGTTTTAAGACAAGTGTTATTACCAAAGAGTTGAAAAGTTTTTAAAAAAAATGTAAAAGTTAATAAAGTAAAAATGTTACAGTAAGGTAATGGTAATTTATTATTGCAGAAAGAAAATATTTTTAAATCAGTTTAGTGTAGCCTAAGTGTACATTGTTTATGAAGTCTACAGTAATGGGCTAAGCCTTCCCGTTCATTACATTCATGGTAAGTGCTCTATGTAGGTGACCTTTTTTAAATCTTTTATATCACATTTTTATTGTTTGTTTTTCTGTTTAGATACACAAATACTCCCCATTGTGTTACACTTGCTGTAGTATTCCGTACAGTAACATGCTGTCTACATTTGTAGCCTGGGAGCAATAGGCCATGCCATATAGCCCAGGTGTGTAGTAGGCTATACCACCTCAGTTTGTGTAAGTACACCCTATGATGTTTGCACGATGGTAAAATTACCTAATGATACATTTCTCAGAACGTGTCCCATCGTAGTGCAGTGTATGAATGTGTGTATACAGTCGTCCTCCTGGATCTGTGGATTCCACATCTGCAGTTTTAACAAACTACATAGCAAAAGTATTAAAAAAAAAATAGTTGCATCTGTACTGAACATGTATAGATATATAGACTTTTTTTATTGTTCCCTAAACAATACAGAATAACAACTGTTGAGGAAACACTTCCATTGAATTAGATATTAAGTAATCTAGAGATGATTTAAAGTATATAGGAGTATGTGTATAGGTTAGATGCAGATACTATGCCATTCTATATAAAGGGCTTGAGCATCCATGGATTTTGGTATCTGTAGGGGATCGTGGAACAAACTCAGCACAGATACTGTGGGACAACTATATATATATATACACGCATGCTTGCTATTACTATCATTTTTTGAAATTGTACAGGGCAAAACAAAGAAGTCTAACATTTTCTTTTTTGTTGATATGTCTTCCTTAAATTGGGGAGAAGAACAAGTAGTGCCTTGGGAAGTATCACTGCAGTTCTCATAAGTTATGTGCTGTGCCACCTTTTAATTCATAGTTCTAATGTCTGGTGCTTTGTATAAACCGTTTGAAAATTTGTTGCAACTGGCTTCTATTTGCAACCTTGGTCCTTTTAGCACTACATATATTGAATGTATTCTCGGGAAGCTCTCAGATGCAAGAAATATTAGGTCACACTCATAAAAGACTTTCCCTGTGATGGCTTCTGTTTCAAACTCTGAGACAGTTACTGTCTGTCTCGTGGCATCACCATTATCATGTCGGTTAAATGTGATAGAGTAGCAAGGAGTTGCTCACATATTTAACAAACATTATTGAGGTCTGGACATCAGAGGAATTGTGGAAAATAATTAACAAGGTCTTCAACCTCACAGTGCTTACCATCTGGTGGGACAGGTAGGCATTTAACATGTGAGATAAAAGGAAAATATGTATTAAGGAAGCGCTGGACAGAGACGGGGAAGATTGGCCTGAATAAATGAAATGCAAGTTAAGTAGGGCCTTTTCCATGTTATTGATCGAAACTCTTAAATAGTATGGATGTTTATTTTATGATAGTCATATATGCTACATTGAAACAAGTATCATGCTATTCATGGTATAGCAACTCCAACTCATGCTGGCTCATGAGGGCCAATTGCTAAATTTTCAGTTGTTAAATACAGTCATTGTTAAAATTCAGTTACTTATAAACATACAGATGAATAAAAGGTTAAAGAAATAAAACTTACCACTTCCTAATTATTCTTACTATATTTTATATTTATTTGTGTTCTTGAAGTTATTTAGGCTATTGTATCTATATGGTGGTGGAAATACCATATGACAGTGTGCTCCTGTACGTCTCTTCCCAGTTCCATGTTCAGTGAAGTCATGTTAACACCTTGAAATTAGCCATGGTGAAGAGTATTTAAACCTCAAAGACTGGCAGACACTGCAAATCAGGATCTCCCTTCCTCCCCAGCCTGTTAAACAGTTACTAGCAAAGTGCTATCTGTCTTCAATGTTTGACAGCTCCACTGCCTCTATGATCTGACTGGCTATTATTGACATGTTGTGGGTAGAACTGAAAAGAGGCAGAACCAGGAGCCACCTGAGTCAGATTCCGGTGCCAGCTTTGCTGCTGGTGAGTTTTGCATTGTTGGTATGTCACTTAATAAATTGTGGTCTTTGACACGCAAAAGAGATGGATAAGAGCTGATTCCTGCCCTCAAGGAGGCCATATTCTAGGCAGTGAAAGACAGAGGTACATCTAGTAACAATCAATTTTAATCTAATGGTGCTTTGGGAGTAAGATGGGAGAAAGTCATCTTGGACACTTGGAAGGAATTCATTAAGAATATGATATGTGAACCAGGAACCGAGAAGAATGTATTAGTGCACAGTAGGTGAAGGGGGATCTTGGAGGCTATGATTTACACATGTCTAGATTTAGGATGGGGGGCATTCAGAGGGTGATACTAGTGAATGACACAGGATTGTAAAAGACTGTAAAGAGATTGCAAAAGACCATATTGTGATAAGCAATGTGTGTAGTGTCAAGAAAGTTTTTAAAGTATTTTTTACAAGTTGGGTAATGATCTCTTCTGTATTGTGAACATATTAGCTCCAATAACTGCAGAAGAGATAAATGAAAAGTATTAATATTATATATCAGAAAATAGCTGGAAGACCAATTTGGTAATTATCATGATGTAGAAGAAAGACTATAAGATGGAATGTGAACTAGACAACTGATAGTGACCATTACTTTACTCATCCACAAAAAAGAACACTTATAATTTTCTATGACCATGGCCACAATACAATTTTTAAGGCACTACACACTTTTGCTTTTGTGGGTCCCTTCCTCGACAAAAACATATTTAAAATTATATGTTATAATTTGCATTGGTATAAAAATGAATATATTAATATTATATAAACTATTTTCTTTGACTTAAAAATCTGCTTTTTATTCCTGGTTTTAAAAGAAATTTAAGTGTTTCTGTGGACCTCTAAAAGTATTGTGGTCTTGGCTTTGTACCTACTGTCCTTTAATGGATAAGTTGACTCTGATTCATTGATAAAGTTGATAGCAAATGAGGGAACAGCTGGATAAGCTCTTGAAAGAAGAATAAATACTATACCAACATACACTGTTTTTAGAATTCATACTGACTGGAACAGGCTTGAGTCATGATATCGCACTGATTACTTTCTTGATTATTGGCTTTATCAGTGGATTGAAAAATCCCGACACTGGTTGTATTTGTCCTTAATGACTAACAGCATGTGTGTGATTATGCAGGGTAAGTGTGTGTGTATCATGGAAATGAACAAGGACCAAACAAATGGGAAAAGCAAAGGCTATTTATTCTGAGCTTGCTATAGCAAGAGTCAACCACCATCTCGACTGTGTTCTGGTAGAGACTTAAAGGCAGACAGAGGAATGAGCTTTATCATGGAAAGAAGGGATGGCTTTAGGTATGCCCTGATTGGACATGGAGCAGAGAAGCTGGAGGGGAGGGTAAACTAGGAGTGAGGCATTCCATGTGATCAGTTAGGGTGTCCATTTGGATTTCTCTGATTGGTCCTAAATTGGAAGTGGAAACACAAATTAGCGAAGCTGTTAGTTCTTAATCACATCATGGCCATTTTAGGCCAGATTATTACAGAGTTATTGTTTAGCTTCCTGGATCGTCTGTACAGATAGTAGTCTGGATTGCTGCAAGTCTGAGTTGAAGCAGGCTGGCTTCATGAGTTGTTTGTTGTAGATGCAGGGCTGGTTTCCTGGGTAGGTTACCTGCTGCAGGTGTTGGTCAAGGTTCTGTTTTTGTGTGTGATCTGGCCATTGTTCATTTGTATATTCAGTCTTTCAGCATGTATCAAACCCTGGGCTAAACAGTACGTCTAATTCTCTTAATGACCCCATGAGGAAGGTACTCGAACATTTATAGAGAGGTAAGGTGATTTGTTAGAAAGAGTCAGAACCTGGTTTCAAATACACATATGTCTGCATTCAAGGCTTGTAGATTTAACCAACAAGTTCTGTTAGGTTACAGCTTCCTTATTTTCAAAATGAGGAGATTAAGAGGATCTTGAGAGTTCCTTCTAGGTGAAATTCACTGATTGAAAACTTGACCACAAGAGTCTTCCTTCTGAGTCATGACCTTAGTTGGTCTATCAGAGAAACTACTTCCTGCCACCCCAACCCAATGACATCATGAGTTTAATTTTGCCCTATCCACAGGGCCTTGACTGTGTTCATATTTCTTTACTTAGAATTTAGAAAACTCAAAAGAACTGAAGTCAAGCTACCTGGCCAACTGAACCCTTTTTATGAAGCAAGCCCTGAAGGGGTTATGCTTATGCTTCCATACTTTCCCCACCACTGCAATCCATTTTCCCCCGGAATGATTTAATTTCATGCACAGAGAGAGATTCTGCGTAGGCGAAAAGAATGTACTATCATGTCATTTAGTCATGTCTGCAATTTCTCAGCTTCTCCCCAGTGCTGGAGAAATGATTAATTCCTCGGGAAGGAAGCCAAGAAAATCATGAAAATAGCAAAAATATTTCGACTGCAATTGTAGAGCACATAAACTTGTCAGTGTGGTGATGAGAAAACTGCTGGGTTGCCTCTCATTAGCAGCAAAATATTTTATTTATATATGTGGTTGTGTGTGTGTGTGTTTTTATTGTTGTAGCATGGAGGGTATCAGGAGGGTTTTGGGCTTAGGTAAGCAGGGCTTTGGAGAGAAAATACTTCATGCCCTTGTTGGGCTTCTCAACGGGAAGGATGCTGAGCCTTTTGCCAACAGTATTGATTGGTTAATATGTATTGAGTGTTCCCTGGTGCGGAGCATGGTGTGACATATTGACCTCTGGATGTTATCCTTAAAGCTGTTTCAAGAGGCAGGCATGTGTGAAACATAAAAAGAAAAAAATGTTCTCACAATCATCATGATAGCTTACACTGATTGACGTCTTCGTATATGCCAGGCTTTCTGCTAAATGCTGTCTGTACATTGTTTAACTTAACCTTCATTGTAACTGTAGAAGTAGCTAGTATAATAATTCCTATTTTGAGTACTTGAGGTTAAGTAATTCCCAATGCCTATAAGTAGTAAGAGATAAAGTGAGGACTCAACCCAAGTACTCTGCTTCCCAAGCTTAAGCACTAAACACTAAATTCTATTGCCTCCTAGAAATAAAGTCTGAGCTGAAAAATGGGCTTTACCAATATTTTGGTCTAAGAGTTTCAAACTCCAGCAGCCTACAGAGTTTCTGGGGAAGCCCTAGAGTAAAGGGTATTGATTGTGTTCTCACCCCTGTATTAACCTGAGCAAGTTGGCATTTGTGTTAAATATTCAGTATTTGGAATCCCTGTCAGATCTCCTTTAGAGAGATCATTCCTATCAGTGGTAGGGAGAGAACAAAATTTAAAAGAAAGAAGTTTGTTTGTTTTTTCCTCCTAGTTTATAGTCTTCATTTTAGAGCAGGGGTCTATAAACTTTTTCTGTCAGGAGTCGAAGAGTAGGCCGGGTGCGGTGGCTCACGCCTGTAATCCTAGCTCTTTTTGGAGGCTGAGGCAGGCGGATTGCTCGAGGTCAGGAGTTCGAAACCAGCCTGAGCAAAAGCAAGACCCCGTCTCTACTATAAACAGAAAGAAATTAATTGGCCAAGTAATACATAGAGAAAAAATTAGCCGGGCATGGTGGCGCGTGGCTGTAGTCCCAGCTACTCGGGAGGCTGAGGCAGGAGGATCGCTTGAGCCCAGGAGTTTGAGGTTGCTGTGAGCTAGGCTGACACCACAGCACTCACTCTAGCCTGGGCAGCAAAGCTAGACTCTGTCTCAAAAAAAAAAAAAAAAAAAAAAAAAAAACAGAGTCAAAGAGTGAAAGTGTTAGGCTTTGAGGTCCACTTATAGTCTCAGTTATATATATTTTTCTTTGTTTTTTATAAATCTTTAAAAATGTATTATAAAAACCATTCTTACCTCACATGCTATAGAGAAAAAATCCCAAGATTTAGATTTGGCCCACAGGCTGTAGTTTGCTGAACCATATTGTAGAAGATAAATCCGAAGTTCAGAGAAGGAAAGTGACTTGCCTAAGGTCACACAGCCAAGATCAGGACTCAGACTGTCCCCAGAATAGCTTTATGGGCCCTGTTGACCAAAGTGGGCAGGTTGCTGTCAACTGTGGACTGTGGCTTGCCAAACACAGTACTAAATGCTCAGAAGATGAACATGTTTTGGGGAAGCACCCCTGCCTCCCCTAGCAGCTTAGAGTCTATGGAGAGACAAGTCTTAAATCCATGATAAGTTTTAAACCAGCAATACAGAGCCTTCCCCAAAGCAGTACCTAGGGCATTGCCAGGAAAGAGACTGGAATTTTAAATGCTGAGCTCCAAGGAATCAGAGTGCAGTGATGTTTGACAGCTCCCAACCAGGGGCAGGGGCACGTTTGATGAGTTTCAGGGCAAAGGGATCTGTTATTCTTCATGTCTTCCAGTTGCTAAGAGGTGGATTTGAATCTGTCATGTGGCTTATAGAGGCAGGATTTAGTAATAGTGCTTTTTTTTTTTGCTTTTGGGTTAGCATCTAAACCTTTTTAACTACTTTGTACAAGTATTCCAGGGAATATGAGAGCTGTCCCTACTGGATAGAACCATCTCCCCCAAGGACCTGCCTGAAGTCCCCTTACTGGTTGTCATTCTGCTTGGTCTTTACAGCCCCTAGTGTGACGTGTGGACTTGTCATCTGGGAGACTAGGCAGTGTGAAGTGGTAGGATTGCTCGTACTGTTCACATGCAAGTGTTAACCAGATTAACAGCATCCAGCTAGGCTCTAAGAGAAAGTGCAGCAAGTTTTATTTGAAAAGAGAGAGAAATGGAAAATCTGGAATGAATATATGGAAACAAGCTTCCCTATAGGGTCTCTTGAGGAACGTATTTAGAACTAGAAAGACCTGTCAGGCGAATGTTCTAGCATGAACTGCCTGAACATCTGATGGACAGTCAAATGAAATGATCTTTTGGTTTTCATCCCACTCTAGTATTCTGTGACTACAGTTAATGGGAGGGCAGGAGGTGATAAAGGATCCTAGAAAACAAATTTTTTCATCATAGTCATCATGGCGGAGGTAGTTGGCTATTCAACAAGATAATATGCACCTCCTCTTCCATAAGGTGCTTCCCTGTGCACCCAGGGACTACATTTTCCAGACTCTCTTGCATTCAGATGTGACTAGTTCTCACAATGGGATATAAATGGATATAATGCACTTGCATGCCTGGCCCATAAAATTGCCCCACCCACAGTTCCCCGTGCTCTTTTCCTCATCCAGCTGGCTGGATAGAGAACTTCCAGGGTGACCTGAATGTCATATATTGAGGGTGGCATCAGCCTGGAATCTGAAGCTCTTTTGGTGTGTCGTCTAATACATGGCTACTAGACACCGTAGCTATTTAAACTTAGGTTAAAACTCCAGGTCCTCAGTCACACTAGCCATACTTCAAGTCTTCAACAACTACATGAGACTAGTGGCTACCATATTGAAAAACACAGATACAGAAAACTCCCATTATTGCATAAAATTCTATTGCATAGCTCTGTTCTGTTGTATATGAGCTTTTATATATTTTAACACCTGGTATTTTAACAGTTGGCCTACTCCTACTAATACACAGGTGAGGACAAGATTGACAAAGAGAGTTTGTTGACCCCCAAAAGACAAATATTTGTTGAATGCCTACAGTATATCAGCCACAGTTCTACAGTTTTGGAATTTAGCAGTGAATACAACAGACAAAATTTTCCACCCTCAATGAGCTCATTGCAATAGGCCATGTGACTTGGCTGTAGAATTTGTCAAGGTACAAGTCCAGGCTTTGCTTGTCCATTATGGCAGCAATATTCTTTCACCAGTTCTTCAAATTTCAACTACATTGTAAGCAGCAGGCCCACCAAACCAGAAGCCTAACTGTGTTTCAAATGATCAGGTGACCTAAGAAAAACAGGCCTGTCTGTGAGGGTGTCCACTATGGCTTTACTGGCTAACCCCCTTTGACCATGACCATGACTTTCCAGAGCCCTTGTACTTGGCGCTTCCTGACAGTGTGTCTGAGTAGAATAGCCTTATATCTTCAGGAGGCAGGTGCTTTAGTCCCCTTGGCCAAGATAACTAAGACAGGAGAAGGATGAAAATGGCTTGCAAAGTGAATTAATGACCCAAATAATGTTGAATTGTCCATTTTCCCCCTTAATGTGCCTTCCTTTCTTCCTGCACTGTGTGGATTTCACACATAACATTCTCTACGCGTTCATCGTTTATCTGTCTTTCCTACTAAACCCTGTAGGCTATATGTCCTGGGAGGAAGAGATTATGTCTGTCACATCCACCATGATATTCCTGGGGTCTGGCATGTAGCATAATACAAGGAATATTTGTTCCTGTCACTAGCTATTGACAATCATGCAAAGACTATATTTTGCTTTTTCATCATCTGGTATAGCAATGTCTAACGTGTACCATAGGAACCACAGATCCTCGAGAAGTTAAAAGGTGTTACGTGATGAAAGGGGAGGTGGGGTGTGGAGGCAAACTTGTTTGAGTGAGGCTGCTTTAAGTATGTATGTTTCATTCCTGCTGGCCTTTTTTGCACCATTCATAGGGTGACACAGTGGTTCTCTAACGTCAGTGAGCACCAGCCTCACCTTGAAGGCCGGTGAAATACACATCACTGGACCTCCACCCCCAGAGTTTCTGATTTAGTAGGCTTGGGGTGGGCCTGAGAATTTGCATTTTTACCAAGCATCCAAGTGATGCTGATGCTGCTGGTCCCAGCGAGCACACTTTGAGAATCACCGTGGAAATCTATTTTGGACTCTTAGAGGAAAGATACTTTTTCCACCATTTCTCAGAAATGTTTGACTAGAAGTCTCTTCTTAAACCTCGAGTTCTAACTTAAGGATATGCTGACCTACTTTATACTCAAGTGCCAATGAATTATAAATTAATGCATCCGCATTTTAAAAGGGACAGCTGGGCTGGGAACTATTGAAGCACAAACAATGTGTGGCTGCTGATAGCATTTAGACTTCATTCCAAAATAATAAGGACAGTATTGTTTGGTGGAGTATCAAAAAAAAAAAAAATCACTTACTCCTCCTAGTTAAAAAGTGAGTTTGATCACAACCTATATTGCCTGGAAAAGAACTGTTTATAACTCCAGTCATTGACATTACTATTGTTTAATGCAATTCTGATGCTCTGTATCTGTGGCTGTTCTCATTTAAACACACATTGCTTGGCCCTGACAACAGGCTGCTTTTTACTTCTTGGACTCGTGTGATTTGAAATGTGCTGTTCATAACTCTGCTACATTCCAAATATTTGAAAAAACAGATGTGTACCTAAAGGAATAATCAGCTCTTGCTGATATTGCTCCAAAAGGATGGATGGATATATCTATCTATCTATCTATCTATATATATATATATATATGTATGTGTGTGTGTGTGTGTATATATATTATATATGTGTGTATATATATAGCATAAGAGTGAAGAGCTGCATTTGTTTCTTCATGTTTTGATATGTTGGGATAGTGGAATAGCTATACGCTAACACAGTATTCTGTGCTGTTTTATGCTTTTAGGGATATTAATCACTCAACTCAGCACTTATTAATCACTTGGACATGGTCAGTGATACATAAAATATAGGAGACATATTTCTTACGCTCATGGAGCTTATAAGCTAACTTGAGAAGCAATACATACTCATGAAGTAATTAGAGCAGAGGTTTCCAAACTTATTTGCACGGTAGCTTAAACAAATAAGCAAACAAAAATTCAGATTTTCCAGGGTCCATTCTAGATGTAATAATTCAGGAATGTAAAGGGCAGCGCCAGAGAATATTTTTGACAAGTTGTTTAATTGATGCTGATGTTCAGGTACAAGGGGAACCTACTGGTTATCTTAAAAATTCTTGGATATTAAGAGATGCTCTATTGTACTATGATAAGATCTTTTTAATCCAGATAACATATCCTGTATGTATTCAACAATGCAGAGTGTGTACTATCTAAACTTGTTGTTTTATTGGTAGAGAGGATGGAAAGGTGGCAAAGCTGGGCAGGGCCCTTACTGTGGCCTAACTACAGAGGGCTGCCTCACCCAGAGAGGGCAGTCTGCAAATACAGCTGAGGGACAATGAATACAATGAGAGAAAATGAATAAATTGTCAAAAAGCAAGATACTGTGATAAATCCACAGGTGGTGGTACTACGCAAGAGTGGTTCAGGATTGGATTAATTATTTATTGAGAACTAAGTATCAGGCAGCGTGCAAGGCCCTAGGAATATGACAATATGCAAAACAAGTGGTCCTTGAATTCACGGGCCCTAGAGTCTAGTGGAGATACACACAGGAAATAAGTAGTCATGGTTCTTTCCCTCCTTTTTAAAAAAATGTGGTAAAATATACATGACATAAAATGTAGCATTTTAAACCATTTTCAAGTTCCTTGACATTAAGTACACTAACATTGTTGTGCAGCCATCACTATCGTCCATGTCCACAACTTTTTCATCATTCCAAACTGAAACTCTGTACCTATGAAACACAAACTTATCATTGCTCCCTTCCCCCAGCACCTGGCCACCACCAGTCTACTGTCTGTTCTTTCTGAATTTGACTTCTCTGGGCCCCTCTCATACGTAGACTCATATAGTATTTGTCCTTTTGTGTCTGGCCTATTTCACTTAGCATTGTGTCTTGAAGGTTCATGGATATGGTAGCATGTATCAGAATTTCAGTCCTCTTTCAGACCGCATAATATTCCATTGTATGTGTATACCACATTTTATTCTTTCGTCTGTCCATGGACGCTTGAGTTGTTTCCACCTTTTTACCAGTTTGAGTCCCTGCTTACCATTCTCTTGGGTATATACCTAGAAGTGGAATTGCTCGATCATATGGTAATTCTATTTTACATTTAATTTCTCAAGGAACTGCTATACTGTTTTCCCCAGTGGTTGTACTATTTTATAGCCATGGACTTTTGGCAAGATAAGAGAAGTTAGGTAGCATTCCTATAAGGAGTTTGTGTTAATACATGTTCTTCATACCTGTTGGTTACTTTCAGGACACACAGGAGCCCCAGGTCCGAGACCCTGTACACACATTCCTCTGTATCCCTGCCTTCCTCTGTTCATCCTTCCATGCATCATTCCAGCAAAGCAGAGCCACAGTGCTGCATTTCAGCTTTCAGAGTACAACACCGAGACAAAGAGTCTTCAAGCCTGGGGCCAGGTGGACTGTCATGTGCCCCCCGAGTCCCACTTTGTACATCTCTGGTGCAATTTCCCATAATCCTATTGCAGTACCCAACGGGAAAAGCTTCTGGTTTGAGAAAACTCAGGCTCTGTTAAGGTTGAGCAAAGGCCTGGGGCATAGGCCCTGGGGAGTTCTAATCTCAGCTTCGCTCCATACTGTGCAGCAGCCCCAGGCAGGTCGTTTAACCTCCACAATGCCTCAAATTTTCTGACTCACCAAGATGACTGTAATGACCTCCCTTTGGAGCTCCTGATAAGGAACAGGCATGGTAGAGTAACAGATATTCACAAGGCCTTTTGCCGGATGTTCACTCAGCTGCCAAACACTGAGACTCTCTTTCTCCTGTGCCTTTGTGTCCACATCTAAAATTGCAGTCTCCAAGTGCCAGTCTTAGCATCACTCCCAGATGAACTCCCAACTACCTCGTGAGGATTGATCTAGGTCTTGATGTTCATCTGTAGCCCTTGCAGTAAAACATACGGTCTGTGGATGTTTTTTCTCCAGATCTTCAGGGAGAAAATGGAAAAGGACCTGGGAGGGAGGCGCTTTTCTGACATCTTATTTCCCCTAGAATTTTCAGAATTGAACACAAATTGTGTTAAGAATGTTGCTTTTATTCCCTTCAACTCACCTGTGCGTAAGTGTATTCAGTGTCATTGTCTTCATATGTGTTCTCTCTCTGCTTGTCCCACTCCATCTTTGGTGCAGAAGTCAACACTTCTTTATATTTGTCAGGGAAATTCCAATCCAACAAGAAAGCATGACCGAGGAATATAGGTAACACTGAAGGTTTCATAAATAAGCCACAGTGAGGCATTGACCTCTCACCTCTTAGAGCAAAGGCCTTAACATTTTCAGCAGATGTGTCTTCCCTCTTAAGTCAATACTTCCTTTCTGAATCACTGTGGGGACCCCTCCTCTGCCTTTGTCCCCTGGTACACCTAAAATCTCTTTTCTTGTTTCTTGCTTCCTGCATTTCACCTCTTGAATC
Source organism: Mirza zaza (assembly GCA_008750895.1). Classification (NCBI taxonomy): domain Eukaryota; kingdom Metazoa; phylum Chordata; class Mammalia; order Primates; family Cheirogaleidae; genus Mirza; species Mirza zaza. Next base: position 83,958 of record VSMD01035511.1, read on the forward strand.
TGACATCCCTCCCCACTGCCCATCTCATGCAGAGCAGCTGTCAGACCAGCTTATGTCTCAAAGGGCTTTCCATATATATCCTTCCTCAGAATGCAGTGGTAATCACGTATTTTTTTTCTTTTACTTATGTCAAAATGGGTTTTTTATAACAACTGTGATAATTTTTGTATTTCAAGAATTTTTAATGATATCCTTTGATCTATTTTGGTATGACTTTGTCACTTCCTTTCTTTGGAAGAAGTACACCATGGTAGACAGAAATCTAAGAGGACTGCCAGGATGCCCAACCCCTGGTGTACATACCTTAGACACTTGCCTCCCTTTCAATGAGAGAGGAACTTGTAAATAGGATGAGGTGTATTACTCTGTGCTTACGTTATTGCCTGAGGGATTTTGCAGATGCAATTAAGACTATTAATCAGTTGACTCTGAGTTAATCAAAAGGGAAATTTTCTGGGTGTCACTGACCTAATCATAGAAGCCCTTTGAATTGGGGTAAATTGGGGTCACAGACTAAGAGAATAGAAGTGTGAAAAACCACATGGAAGGAAACACAGGCAAAGAACTGAAGTAGCTACCAGGACCTGAGAGTGGCCTTCAGCCATCAGTCAACAAGAGGAGAGGAGCCTCAAACCAGGTGAAACCTTGATTTCAGCCTTGTGAGAACCCTCAGCAGAGAAAAATAAATGGCTGTTTTCTCAAGCTACTAAATCTATCGTAATCCATTACACAGCCATAGAAAATTATTATGTGCACTTTATTCTGAGCTTGTTTTCCTTTCATTTTGGATGTTGGATTATTCTTGCTTTTATGAAACGATAGTCCTAGTATAGGATAGGTTTTTCTATTTTGAGCATAGCGTTCCTATTTTGGCAAAGAAGTTTACAGACTCATGTCAGTTCTCTCTGCCTTACAGGATTTATTTGGGAATTTTAGTAAACGATGACATTGCCAAGTCTAGAAGTCACAGATTGAAAATGTCCCCTTTCCCCTTCTGTCGTCTACATTTTACCACTCTCCAAAGCTCACTTCAAGGCAACTTCTTCAAAGGTTTTGAGGTGTTGCGTGGTTTTGAGGAATCACCATCCTCTTAACAGTGAGTTCTTAAATCTTGTGCCTTAGTGGTAACATTGATTTTGTTGTCAAGGTGCTTTTGAATCCCATATAAAGTTTCCTACTTTTGTTCTTGCCTCTCCAGCTATAGGCCTGGACGCAAGATGACAATTTCTAGCTCCCGTGTCCCCCACCGGGGCTGGCCCAGTACCTGGTGCACAGTGGGTGCTCCCATATACTGTTGGATGAATTGATTTTTTACAAGGCAAGGGCCAAAACTCCCTACTAAATAGTTGATCAGCACACCTTTTGGATTCTTTATCCACTCCTGTGTGTAGATATCACCTGCTGTATTCGGCCTCATCTTTGCTAAAGAAAAGAGGGGAAAAAAAAAAAAGACCTCTGGGCATAAATCCCTCTTTCAGAGAGAGAAATAATTTTAGCAGCAGCTGGTCCGTGGCATTAAAGATTGAATGGCTGTAATGTGTTCAGCCCATGGTTGGCTTGTTAGAAATTCCGTAAGGCAAGAAATAACCTGAGAGCCAGAGACCTTGGAGACAGCGTGAAAAAGATTGTTGGTGCTGATGTCCTTCCTTGAGGCATCGTGTTATAATTCCTGCGCCGTTAACACGGACACCCTTCGATGGCTTCTCATTAAATGCAGGAAAACCTCCAACATCTCCTCTCTGTGTGGCACTGCCACCTCTGCGTTCCCTTCCAGCTTCTTCCTTAATGCTGTCCCTGTGCAAGCTGTGATCCCTTTTGCTCATGGTTTTTCACTTCTCTAATTTCGAAGCATGCGATTCCCTGTCATGGAGCGAAGTTTCCTACCCTCTCTTCCTCGATCCCATTCATCCAGTGATTTCTACCTTTGTCTTCCAAGATTCCCTTCAAGTCTCACCTTCGCTTTCCCTGACCTCCCCAGGCAGCAGACTTTTTCGAAAACATTCATTGAGTATTTTCCCTGTCCTAAGCACTTTAGACAAGTTTTCTCACCTAATGCTCACAACAGCTCAATGAGGTGGACATTATCCCTCTTTTTACAGAGGGTGAAGCTAAGGTTGAAGGAGGTTAAGTTACCTGCCCAAGTTTTTATAGCTACTAAGCCAGCACATAAGCCATCCTGGGACTATTTTAATCCAAAGCTGTGCTTATAGTGTCAAAGCCCTTCTCTTAACCTCTGAGCTGTGCTGCTTCCTGGGCCCCTCACTGCACTTCAGACATTGTCTCTGAAGAAGCACTAATTCCTTCCTGTCACTGTCTGTTCAAATCTGTCTTCCTCATTGGCCTCAGAGCCTCAAGGAGAAGTCAGTATCATCATCTCTTTATCTTAACACAGATCTCCAGCTACTTGGAAAATGTCGAACACACCTGAGCTTAATAAATAATTTTTTTTTAATTGACAAAGGAAACAGGAATCAAAGAGAAGAGACATCGAAGGGAAATTCTAATCTGCTCAATTAAATTTTCTATGATAAGGCCATTACTGGTGTCGCCAGGAGTGCCTTGACTCGAGCTTTTGTTTAATTGAAAGGAGGAGGAGAATTGCAAAGAGACATTTAAGACAGAGCTGGGGGAATAAAGGAGAGAGGGAAGCAAGTGTATTTCTCCCACAGGTATATGGTTTTTATTGTATCATTGATGCTTAATTCCGCTTATTTAATAATTATTGGGTAAAGTCTGCTTTATGCCATGGAAGAGTGTTCAGGGCATTGGTTTTAAGACATTCTATTCCCACTGGGCATGGTAGCTCACGCCTGTAATCCTGGCGCTCTGGGAGGCCAAGGCGGGGCGGATTGCTCCAGGTCAGGAGTTCGAAACCTGAGCAAGAGCAAGACCCCCGTCTCTACTATAAATAGAAGGAAATTAATTGGCCAACTAATATATATAGAAAAACTTAGCCAGGCATGGTGGTGCATGCCTGTAGTCCCAGGTACTCGGGAGGCTGAGGCAGGATTCCTTGAGCCCAGGAGTTTGAGGTTGCTGTGAGCTAGGCTGACGCCATGGCACTCACTCTAGCCTGGGCAACAAAGTGAGACTCTGTTCCCCCCCCCCAAAAAAAACACAAAAATACCCCCAAAGCTCACTTTTTACAAACTTTATACTTTATGACATCCTGTGTAACACATGTAGAGAAGTAAAATTTTTTTCCTAAAAGTGGAGGGTGATGACATTGAATACTTGATTTCAGGGATATAAATGTCCCCCTCAAAGATGTTATTATAAAGAAAATAGGGCCGTGAAAAGTGATATTTATATTCCCATTATAATATTACTGTCAACTATGTAATTTGAGATTATAAAGTCACACCACATCCTACTAAAAGTTCATCACAATCCTCTTAACTCTTTTGTCCTTTCATCTTTAAGTTTGGATGCTTCTTAGAGACTTAACCATCTTACAAGGGATAAGGACATCTAGTAAGAACGAGATGAGGGGGCCACCCTATGTTGTCTGGACTTGCACCTTCAGGACTGACACTAAAGGCAACCCTGAACAGCTCTGTGTCATGCTGTCAGCTTCCTGCGCAGGACAGCATGTGGGGCTCCACTTGCTTGTCACCTCTTGTCTCATGCCAACTTTCGCTTTGTTCCCATCCTCCTCTGAAATCACATTCCCTTTACTTCCTCAAAGTGTCTGTGTTTACTCATTCTCTCCTTCCCCATTCCAAAGAAAGGCGGGCCGTCTTTCCCAAGGCCAAGACCTGGGTGTGTATGGAAGAAGTTCAGCCCGGAAATTGACAGCCTTGGAGTCAGATTTACCACTTCATGGTGATTTTAGGCAAGTCCCTGAGCTGCTCAAAGTCTCAGTTTCCACATCTATTAAAAACAAAGGGATAACAGTCCCTCCGTTGTAGTTTCGCCCCAGTGAATGGAGTTTATATTCTCTTGGAAGTAGGAAGACAAATGTCAAAAAGTAACAGAAGGAAAAATATAAAATCTGTGCTCAAGGTCCTTTTATTCTGTTTATTCTTTAAAAAAGAAATGAAATTTCTTTAACTCTGCCTCTGTGTTAAGCCCTGCTTGCTGTCTGCATTTTGTCTAGCTACACTGACAAAGAAAAATCTTATTTTCTATCTCCATGTCCTCACCACCCTTTCATCTGTCCCTTAACCCTTTAAAAAACCCCTTTTTCCTTAATTTCAAATCCAACAGCCTTTGTTCATATTTTTTCTTCTCTTTGAAGTCTCTGCAGTGTTTTATACTGTAATCGTCAAGTTCCCCTATATTGAAACCACTATGAATATTTTTCTCTGTCCAAAATGAGAGCTTCCTCCCTATTTTCATTCAAGGTAACACAATTCTTCTAGTCTCCGAAGCTTTAGACCATATCACAAAGTTTGAGTCACCCACCACTTTTATTTGCTCAAGTCCTACCAATGCTCAGGCTCTGTAGAGTCCTCAGATGCAGATTCCCCTCCCCTCCCCTCCCCTCTCCTCTCAGACAGGTTAGATGTATTGAATCTGTGCCCAGCCTCAGAATAATTTTCTGGCCTGTAACAAACAACTTGTCTGAGCTTTGTTTTCGTCATCGATAATAGGAATAATAATAATAATTACCCCTAAGTTATTGTAAAAGTTAAATGAAATAATGGATAATAGTCCTGTCTATTCCTCTACTAAACGGTCAACACGTGTTAGCTATTGTCTGCCCCACCTCACCTTGGCACTCTGGTTAGGTGGTTTTTACTGGAACAAGAAGCAGTTGTCTCATTTTAGTCCTGTTATTAATATTTTGCGGTCCTCCACTTTTCCCCATCTAATATTCCATGACTCCTGTTCAAATACTAGATCAATTCTACCACTGAGCATTGTAAAGATTTAGGAAGTCATATATTATTACGAGAGTATGGGCTTTGGAAGTGGCAGACATTGGCTTAAATCCTTACTCTGCATCTTATTAGCTGAGTAACTTTGGTCTGGCTTCTGAACCTGAGTTTCACTAGCCTCATCCTGAAAATCAAAATAGTTGTAGCTACCATGTAAGAATGGTGTAGTAATTAAAATTATGCCCCTAGCATAACACATGGTGTAGAGTTTACACTCAGTAAATAACAGCTGATATTATATCTGCCCCCAGAGAATGAACTCCTAAAAGCTTTGATGGACAGTCAAGCCCCTCCACGATCCAGCCTGGTGCTCTCTTTCCAGCTGCCATTGTGTCTGTCTTCCTTACATCCTTTACATGAGCTGTTTGACCCATGGTAGGGGCCTCATTTTTCTCAGTCTCTGTCCTGCTATTTTCCCCACTCTTTTTTCTGCAGTACTAATCCTCGTCTCTCTCTAAATATACACCATACCTTCTTGTTTTTGCAGAACCAGATCAACTCTCATTTCATGAAATGAAAATATATGAAAGATTTTTGAGATTATTGCTGATCTAGACCTTGCTACGCCCATCTATAATCGGTACCCTTTCATATTTATTATATAAACCGATGGCATTATCAAATGATTTTATATTCTTTGGTATTATTTTAAAATCATATTTTAATGCCCCCCCCCGGCTTTTTCTTTGTTGCCTCATTTCTCCTATAATGCAGAGACAAGTGTTGAGCAGTTACACCACGAATGCTCAACAAACTCTTACTGGTGATTTTCTAGGTTGATTTTCATGGAATCTGTAGCTCACACACCATCTGATACTTAGGCCGTACCATTTATTTCTTGGCCTCTGCGCAGAACCTTTTACTTCAAGATGTCCCATCTGCTTTGCAGAAATTAGCACATGAGTCATTTCCTTCCCCACCCATTTTGCAAACCATAAAAGCAGAATGGTGCAGCCCCTTTGGGTAAGTGGACGTGTAGGGGTAAGACAGAGTAGCACGGAGTTGAAAGTGGGCTCAAGTGTGTCAAATCCTGGTTCAGGATTATTATCCCCCAAGGCACTGAGAAATTAGGCAGGCCAGTTCTGTTCAGTGAAAAGAACGAGGTGCTTTCGTGCCAGGCATTGCTGGCTCAGAGTACTATTGAATACTATTATTCTTGACCCACAGATGTTTTGATTCCATATCTCCTAACAAAGAAAACACTGCACAAATCATTGATGCATACACCAAAAACTTTGCAAATAACTTCTCAAGCACATTCAGGCCTGTGGTAAAATCTTGTTTATAAGTTGATTATTTTGCTTAACAGGAGGGACACTTGATAAAATACACCTGTGAGCTAGGGCTCTTTTTGTTATTTCCTGCCTGACAGCCAGAAAGAAAAGTCTGAAAATTACCTTTGTCCCTTCACTTTGAATTTTCAAGAGGTGATCAATTTTTATGTTCCCTTAAGAGGAGAATTCAGTAAGGCAGCTGATATTTTTTTAGTCGTGCATTCTAGGGCAGACCTTGATAGAATGTTCGTTCCACCTTTGTATTTTCTATTCACGATTTTAAACTGACTTAGGGAAGCTGGATGTTGAAAAGTTAGAATGGGCAGGGGTCAGAGTGGTGGGACATGGCCACATCCTACCTGGGTGAAACACACCAGTGTTGAGACCTTTAGTTTTCTTGTCATTTCTACTCAGAATGATTAGAGCAGGCATCCTCCAACTACGGCCCGCGGGCCACATGCCGCCCAACTAGGACATTTATCTGGCCCACCAGGTGTTTTTGCCACTGCTACCTGTCCTGTTTAGCAGCCGACTCGTCCCGGGGCCCACAGTGCTCACTCTCCAATGGTCTAAGGGACAGTGAACTGGCCCCCTGTTTAAAAAGTTTGAGGACCCCTGGATTAGAGTAATTGACCAAACTTACAAGAATTTCTAAGTGTAAAATTAAAACAGTATATACAAGTGCTTTTAAAAACTATAATTCTATATGAATACAAACAATAAAATGGATTTTTTTCTACCCATGTTTATACATTGAAAACTAGGATAGTAATAGAAATAGCAGCTAAGGATAGGTATTTTTTGAGGGTATTACTTGTGCCTCAGGACCAAACTAATTTGAACCTCAAAGAATCTTATGAATTCGGTTCCATTTTCTTTTCTTGTTTTTTATTTTATTTTTGCCTTTTACTAATGAGGAAAGAGGAGCATAGGAAAATGAAGTTACTTTTGACCACAGTGTCACTTGTCACAAACAGAGGTGTCACTATTCTCATATGGAGTCTATGTCCAGAGTCTGGGAACTTAGCAGTCATGCAGAGCAATTCATTATTCCTTCCTTAATTCAGCAAGTATTTATTAAGCTCTTATTATGTTCCAAGTGGTTCAAATCCTGGGAGATGCTGGGTGAACCAGGCAGGCTTGGTTCTTGTTATCATCGAGTTCTTAGCCTGTTGGGTGAATGAAGAAACATGTGAGTGAGGAAACATAATAATTACATACTGTGATCAATGCCATAACTAAAGGCACCAGGAGCTGAGATGGTGCACAAAGAGTCACAGAGAGAGCTCTATTTGGATCACATGTTCAAGGAAGGACTTTTGGAGTGGTGACATTAAATCTGAGACCCTTGAGATGGGAAGAAGTTGGCTCACCACATCAGTGACACCTCAACTTAGCTGTTAAATAGGAATGAACAGCATGGAGAACACCAAACCCAACATCTGCCTTTAGACTATGAAGGTGAAACAGAGCATCCCACAGCGGGGGCTGTATGTGGGTTGTGGGGCGGGGTGGGGGTGTTCCTGTCTCATAGGTGAAACCTTGAACTTCTTACAGCAGCTGCTCAGTGGCTCAGTCATGGGACTAGCATTTACCTCATTCTTGAGCCTTCTCAGTAACCCAAACTTTATCTTTGCTGGACCAGATATTTGAAATGGATTTCTACTAGGTTAGCCTTCTTGGACTGAGGCTAGAAACTGGGAAAAGGAAGCCTTTTCAGTAGTACCAAGTGCCTGTCACAAAGAGCTTAGGACTTATCAATGGGGGACACAGTGTTGAGGCTTTGGAGATGGGAGTCAGATGAGTTACTGACCTTAAAGTAGCGATAAAACATACCCATTTGAATGTATGTAATGCAGAGGTTCTAAGCTTTCAGAAAGGCTGGATTTTGAACTCTGCTTTGCATCCCCTTTCCTTGGTTAGTATATAACGTGGTGTCTTGACAAATGCTTTTATTACTCCCAGGATTTCTGGAAGAAACTTTAAAATACTTAAAATAATATTCAGTACTAAACTATCCCAAATACTCACAGGAAAACCCAGTATGAAGTGGTTCTGCAAACATTTTATTGCAATTTTCTAAAGCAAGTTTCTTGTAGATCTCTCTCCACCTTTAAATACCCCTCCATTCCCTGTTTCTTGACACTTATAAACCCAATCTATAAAAATCATTCAAAATGTCCCTCAATAGGATATTAGTTTAAAAAAATCTTTGTAAAAATTGAATGATATGTACCTTTTAAAAAGAATGTAGTAGATCTACATAAAATTATCGTGAAAGGGTATTCTCGATACAACTAACATTGACAGGAAACAAAGGTTATAGAGAAGTGGTCATGCTTTTTCTGTAAAGAGCCAGATAGGGAACATTTTAAGCTTTGCAGGGACATATTGTTCTTCTCTCTTGTTTTGGCATGAAAGGAGCCATAGATAATATGCAAACAAATGAGTATGGCTGTATTCCAATAAAACTTTTTACAAGTTTTTATAAAAATAGACAGAGAGCTCACAGGCTATAGTTTGCAGACCCCTGTTATAAACCATGTAGAATGGGAAATAATGTGTTTTAATTAAATATTTGGAAGGATGTGTACCAAATTGTTTAATGTTTACTATGTTTTAGGGATGGAATAATGGAGTGATTTTATTAGCATTTGATATGTTATAATAAGCAATGATTGGTTTTATAATCTGCACAAGCAATGATGACACTACCATTTGGATGAAAAATCAGATTTTGTACTATTCTGGGTGACTAAGTCCAGATCAGTAATATTTAACTATATTTTTCCTACACCCTCAGAGAAATTGCTAGTATTTTATTCTTTGGAGGCAGGAACCAGAAGTAAATGAATTAAATTTACACAAGAACAGAGTGTAATTACCCTTAGTTGTGGTCAGGTTTTCATCTTGAAGAATATCTAGATATATAGTGAAAGTCCATCTTTAGTTATGATCTGATCTCCTAGTCTAGAATGAAATCAATCTTGATGCAAACCCTTAGGGAATGCAAAATTTGAAATATGATAAAACCTTAGAACTGTGACTGTTCTGGAATCTCTACAACCTGCTTTTTGCTTTATCAATGCATTGCCCTTCCTTTGCATGATATTGCCCTAGATTAGAAGGCACCTTTAGTTTTTTTTCTGTCACCTGGCATTAATAAACCCAACTGAAAGGAGAAAACAGTTTACCTAAAAGTCCATTGTGTGTGGTTATCTCTTTTACCTGAAGACAATGTTGAAGACGGAATTTGAGCATGGACAGGATCAGTAGCTGGATATGACTAGCTCTGTAGGTCCCTTCCGACACCGAAGTTCTCTGATTCATGATTCAAATGTTGCTCAGATTGAGTACTTTACAAGGTTCAAATCCTTTTCTGGTTTTGAGATAAAACGAATGGCCATAATTCAGCATTTTAGATTCAATATCCAAGTCCAGTTGACTGAACAAGAAAATTAAAGTGTAGCCCAGGTTAGAGCTCATGTTAATGAAAATGAAAGAAGAAACTAAACCAAGCCAAACATGTCCCCCACCAGGTAATATTTCCTATCAGCGAAGATTGCTTTTGGTGGATTTCAAACAGCAGCAAAAGTGAGCAAAGCTGTGGTTTCTAAGTTACTACTAATGAGAGGAAAGTCTCTTTAAAACCTTTAAAATAGGCTTAGTAATTTCAAATACAGAATCAAATCGTGGATTGAGAAATATATATTTAGTGAATATATGGCTTATATATATATGTATGGTTCATGAAGTTGCTAGAAAAATTAAATCATTTTCCCTATTAGAGCAATTACAATTATTCTACTGTCTTTCCACCATTATTAACATAATGAATTCTCTAATAACGTGGCTGGACATACAAATTTGTCCTCCTTTTCTGGAGACATTTCTAGAAGGAAAAAAGTGCTTTGGCACCTAAATTTGTTTGTTCATTTACAAACATTTAATAAGGATCACGCTATATGGCAACCCCTGCGTTATGTGCTAGGGATAAGTCACTGACTTGCTGTGTGGTCTTGGGCAATCTCCTTCACATCTCTGGTCCCCCTTGTTCTGTTGACCTCATTAGAAAAAAAAATCATTCAAAAGATATTTATAGCCTTAGGAGGATCTTAAGGATCCATATTGTCAACTTGCTTTCCCAAAATTTGGGTAAATTTGCAATGCTATCTGCAATCTTAGACTGCACTAATTTCATCACAACCTTGCCACCAAGGACTTTGTGTCCCACTTAAAATTTTAGTCATTTCAATGAGTAAAAAAAAAAAAAAATGGCATGTGATTGTTTTGCTTTTCTTCTTCCTGTATTATTAATGAGTTTGAAGAATGCCCAACTTTGGCTGTAACTGAAAGACAGTTTCAATTCCATATCATGTTCTTAGATTTTCTTTGCCAAGAAAATCCTTTTTTAGTGGCAGGAAGTAGAAGAAAGGGCAGGACAGAAAAATGCTTTTAAAACAAACTCATTTTAGGGCGAAAAAAACTATTTGAGGAAACTGTTTCCACCACACATCACATATTGATAATGCAGCGATACCTCAAATGTTTCAATTGAATTATTTTATCTCATTCTCCAAGGAAAATCCTCTGTTTCTCTGTTTTTACCCTTGTTCCAAATGCCACATGTTTATTTCCATCCCTGTTTCACCTTTGGAAATAACATTCCAAGCAACAAGGCAGTAGCATTTCTCTTTAGTCGTTAATAAATGATCATGAACAGTTCGAAATGCAAAACACTATATAAATATTTGAGGATAATGATGGTAAGAATACCTCACAGGTAAGTGGGGAAAGCAAATGCATTATTTTAAATTTGCTTAACATTTGCAAGCAATTTTCAGGGAAAGCCTTGAGTGTCACTTTAGTCTTCTTGGACCGTCATAATAAAATATCGTAGAGTGGGTGGCTCAAACAACAGAAATTATATTTACAGTTCTGGAGGCTGGAAAGTCCAAGAACAAGGTCTAGCAGGGTTTGGTTTCTGATGAGGGCTCTACTCCTGGCGTGTATAGATTGCTGCCTTCTTTCTGAGTGCTCACGTGGCAGAAGAGAGTTCTGGTGTCTGTCCCCTTTCTTACAAAGGCACCAGCTCTGTCAGATCAGGGCTCCATCCTCATGACCCCACTAATCTTAATCACCTCCTTAAAACCCTATCTCTGATACAATCACTTAGAGGGTTTAAAGCTTTAACATATGAATTTTTTTTTTTTTGAGAGAGTGTGTCTCACTCTGTTGCCCTGGCTAGAGTGCCGTGGTCTCAGTCTAGCTCACAGCAACCTCAAACTCCTGCGCTCAGACAATCTTATTCCCTCAGCCTCCTGAGTAGCTGGAACTACAGGCACATGCCACCCTGCCCGGCTAATTTTTTTCATATATTTTTAGTTGGCCAATTAATTTCTTTCTGTTTTTAATAGAGACGGGGTCTCACTCTTGCTCTCGCTCAGGCTGGTTTCGAACTTCTGACCTTGAGCGATCCTCCCACCTCGGCCTCCCAGAGTGCTAGGATTACAGGCGCGAGTCATGGCACCCGGCCTAACATATGAATTTTAAGGAGACACAATTCCGTTCATAGCAGGCATATATACATAAATCAAACTATTGCTGGTCTAGAGCAGTTGCCAGTATCCTAACATGCTGTCTTGCCCTCATCTTTTGTCATAGTTGGTTCATAAGCATCAGAAATGTTTCTCATCTTCTTCCTTCTGTAAACCATAGACTGGACAAAAAGATTCAAGATGGTGGTTGGGTGATTTCTTGTCCATTGTCTTGTCAACCATAAGAGGTGGTTGTAAACCTCATAGAAGATCACACACTCAGAGATCTCAACCACCCAGACCAAACCTTACACCCAGTTTTTCAGATGGCGAAACTGAGACTCAGAATGGTGACAAGCCTCGCCATAGTTCATTCTGCTATGCAGTTATCCGCATGATCCTGGAGGTCTTTGGACTCCCATGACAGTGCCCAGGGTAGTAATGGATGTGATTCTGCTTCCAAATGGAAGATGTTATGGAAGGGGGTTCCAACTTCATGGAATAAGTCTTGACATCAGTTAGGATACTTGCGGTTGCAAATAACATAAATTGACTCTGATCCTTAGTATAAAGGATATTGGGGCTCATAGCACTCGTGAGGAGGGAAGGACTTGGCTTGGTGACTGGGCAGGGTCACCAGCATCATATACAGGTTACCATCCCTGCCGTTGGAGGGCAAAGTCTCTGCCATTGTCACCTGGAGTGAATTTCAATCAGTCCTTTGTCTTTCAGCGACCTTATAGAGTGTCAGAGTGCCAGACAGGAAGGTTCTGATCATCCTCTTATAGATGGCGTGTTTATGCCTTTCCTTACTGGGACTGAAAAGAGAAAAGCGAATATCCAACCCTTATATCTTCCTTCAGAAGATGGGGGTCCTATTTCTACAAAGCATTAGGGAATATCCCAATATATAGAAAGTGGTTAGGTGCAAGATATTCACAAAACAAAATAGAGCAAAAACGAATATCTGCTACGGTCTCCAGTGTAAGAGCTTCTGTAGTCAAAGATGGTTTGTGCCAAGGTAAGTTTGTTTCAAGTAAAAGTTGCATCTTTCAGCTTTCTCCAGAGCTCTCTGTTCTGTTGTTGGACCAGTGTACATTTGGCATTACCTTTTATTTTCTCATTCAGAATGAAATCTGGTGTTGAATTTTCTTCTTTTATATTTGTTGATTTTAGCATTCTGTTCTGATTGTGTCTCTAGAGATAGATAGCAACTTGGATGTTTCAGAATGGAAGTAGTCTTTATTAACCTACTTTATTAGCTTATTGCATACTATTAAGGGGAATATCTCAGTGTACTCTTAGAGATATTTTTCCACTCCAACAGAATGCAGGTATATTTGTTCATTTACAATCTGGCTACAAAGAAATTACATACACGTAGGAGTATTTGACTATCGGTTCAGTTGTTCACTTGTAGAATTGACTAAAACAGAATTGAGTCTCAATCATCAGTCCCTTAAACAGAAAGAGATACATTTATCTTCACACAAGAATGGGATTTTGTCAACAGCAATATTACCATCCCAGATTATGTGTTCTGAGATTTCTCAGTATCCTACCTTTTGCTATACAGCCCGTGGCTATCATGTAGGTGTCTCCCAGAGCTCAGCCAAAAAAGGAAGTTCAGGGACTGGTGTTCTTTGGCTGAGATAACATACGGATCTTTATTTAGCCTCTGCCACTAGTACCTCCATTAATTTCTTTTTTAGAATCAGATTTATAGTTTCTGCTGGACAGGAATACAATACTGCCACTCAGAATGGCACCTGGCCACTATTCATGGGTCAGTCTAAGAATGTGATAAAGTTGTCGCCGTCATTGCTGGCAAGCAGGACACTGTGGTGTTGGGTCAGCCACTGGCTTGAGAAGCAAGGGGAGGTGGGGATGGGTGCCTACCAATTGCAATATTTATTGGTTTCATAAGTGCGCAAGAGAAAATAGAGGACTGCCTTAATCTATGTTTTTGATCTTTGACTGAAACATTTAAAAACATCTTTCTGACCTAAGTATGACCTAGGTTCATTCCCATGGTTACACAGTGGTATGGGCATTCCATCTTTACAAGTGGTCATTGCCAAGGGGAATATGTGTCTGTGTGAGTGGCCCTAAGCTTTGCGAATAAACTTGTGCACTGCTACTATAATGAGCTGGTTTTCTTTATCCTTGCCCAGGGCATTGGCAGTACCATACCAGCAGGTGGCAGAACTTGGTTAAGACTCTTGTGACATGACTCTGTCCCCCATCCTCAGCCTCTCCTCTCCCAGAGACGCGATCGTAGTCCATTAGCCCTGGGGTATCTTGCTTTTGTTTTCTCAACCTCTTCCCATGGTAACATTGGAACAAGATTTACTCAGATTTTACGTTGAACTTTACCATTTGTTTCCTTTGTAATACCTCAGTCTTCTTTATTACCTATATCCTAATTTAGTGAGTCCAGAATGCTGGTGGACCTATCTTTATGGTTTGAATAGAGTCAGATTAAAAATGCCCAGTGAATTCCTATCATGTAATTTTACATCTGAAAATGTTCAGTATTTCAGAAATGCAACAGAAGCTGTTTCAAATGTGAAGCACATAATATCTAATGGAAAGCATGAGGAAAGTTCAGATGAAATTTGTTCTTAGGCCATTTTTTACTAAACCCGTGCCATTAGGAGCTTAGAGAATCTCGGAAGAATTCTCTATAATATACCAAATAATTTGTTAGTAATTTTGTGTGAATTTTACAGGACTGTGATTTTTTTTGGCCTGATATAGAGTTTACATAAAAATTCATCTCACCTGAAGCAAGATTCTAATTTCAATTTCTACTCTACAAAAAAAAAAAAAAAAAATTCTACTTTTCAACATTTTGGGGCAACAAATGTTAAGATTTTCGCTGAGATGAGAGATCAATGTGATATTTCCATCATGGCTTTTTAAAGAGATTCTTTACGGTGTAGTTTCTAAGACAGTTAGCTGCAAGCTACAGTTACTATCTCTTAGAAATGAAGGCTGCTTCCCAATGTAAGAATTGTGCTACCCCTAGGTAGTGTTGATAATATGCAGAGCCATTTTGAGTGTTATGATTCTGAAATAGCTGGTGACCCATGCTTCAAAGTGGTTATGAGTCAGTTCTAGTGAACTAACATTTATGATTTTTAGGATCTGAACCTGGGCTTTCAATCCAGCTCAATCAGGTGTCTTTAAGTCTCCCAATGTCTTTCTCTTAACTCTGTTACTTCTCGTAAATCAAATGCATAGTTTAGCTGAGCCTGAAAATTAAAAAAAAAAAAAATGTTTAAATTAACAAAAAAAGTTTCAAGAAATACAAAACAACTCCAAATGGCTTCAATGGGATACCTAACTGAAAACTGTTGTGAACAGGCACAAAGGAAGTACGCGGAAGGGTTTAAATTGGAAATGGCCTAATTTCTTTCATGCCTATGACACTGTTATTATTAAAGAGAGTAATAACCCAGCGTGGATTATGCAGTGCCTTCAAGGACTTTCTACCAGATAGGTTTACTTAAAGCATCATAATAATCAGGTTGCAGAGGTACTTTCGAATGGTCTAGGGGAAACAGCAACACTTGGACAGCATGGAATTGCATCCTGAATCTACAAACTTTATAACCTTGAATATGTTGCTGATCTCACGTTAGCATTGGCTGCTTCATCATAAACTGGGGACCACCACTGTTAGATTAAAAACCTTTTTCACGCACATATTATATGCCTAACACCACATACATCATTGGAGAGAGATTCAGGTAAAAAGTAATACAACAAAAATCAGACCATGTTCTTGCCCTTAGGAAGTTTATATTTTAACAAGGCTTAGGAGTCATTGATAACTACCACTGTATCCTTAGATGTCTGCTGAGGCAAATTTCTCTTCGAGATTGAAATTAAATAAACTCCAACTTCTGGTTATATATTCGTTGAATAACTTAGCATCCCTCTTTGATGGCATCACAAATTCTTGGAGGAAAGGGACTTAACCTTTGTATGTTTCACTTCTGGCTCTGAATTCTTGCTTTCAGTACCTTAGTGCAGTTTAGGAATCTTCTCACTGATCAGCTTATACTGTCTCTCTTCTGTATACTGGGCACATTCTAATACTTGAGTCCCCTAAAGTTTTTACCAGCACAAGGCTATGTGTGAGTTAAGCAAATGGTTACTTGTTATTTGGGACCACAGAAGTAGCTTGCATCACAAATGACTTAAAATTTAAATACCTGTCTTCCCTTCTCAAAAGCCTTTTGGCTGTGCCCCCACCAGAGATCTCTAATGGGCTACTGCTTTTAGGGCCTGTCTTCCGCCATATTGCTAAACTCCTCAAGCCTTCACTCCAAGGGCTTCAGGCCTTATTTGCCAAACCCACAGCAATCACATGACTATTGTATCAGAGACAGATATCTACCTGTTTAGAGGAACTCGGGTACTTGTGATGAAAGTAACATTTTCCCCTCTCCATTATATTACTATTGGTGTTTGGGTCTTCAAATAATTGAGTTATCTTTGTTTTATGACATAACTGCTGACAGCTGTCTTTACCACCATGACTTTGATGAACATAGGTCCGCAGGGCTGTCCCTGTGACAACGGAAATTGAGCCACACATGTAGTTTTATAATATGTAACATCATCGTCATACTTTCATAATAGTCTCTTAAGTGGAGATGTAGCATAAAGGGAAGAACTAGAGAGGCAGAGAGTGGGTGACCAACCACAGGAACACACAGGTCCCATCTCAGTGGCGATAGAATTTGAATTACTAAAAGGACCCTTAAGGACATGAGAACTTTAAGCAGCACTTCAGCCTCTCAGCTGTGGCCTGAAGAGGCCCAGTTCACAATCACAGATGCTGCTTAGAAAGCAAGGGAATTCCTCCCCTTGCTCCTTATCGCCTTTAGAAAGATTTCTGATTAAGCTCTGGTTTAAGGATAAGTCCTAATACCAATCAGCCAGCCTTCACCAGGCACAGTGCTTGGGATAAATTTGAAATGACAGCGTGTGCCCTCCGGAAATTATAGAGATAAATACGGCCTCGTATTATGCTGGGCCTGTGAGTCCATGGAGTGCTTTTGGAAACATACACCTTCCACCCACCGGCATCAGAGTGTTTTATCAGCACTTTACTAATGTGGTTTTCCAATGAAGGTCAGAAAGTTAAACTTATCACCCGGTAGCCAGGGTTGATAGTTCATATCTTGATCTTATCACTGAGCCTCTTTTTCCCATTCCAATTGCTTTTGCACGGCTTAGAACTATTCACTTGGGGAAACGGTTTGCCGTGAGCAGGAGTCTAAGTAAAAATAAAAAATCGAGTCGTATACCGCAGAAACAAAATGTCCAAAGCAATATCGCAATTTGCTCCCCAAATGTGGAATCTGACCCATCCATTTTTGCCAGAATGATGTGACCCAATAACAAAGTCAGTATTTTTTTCTTTTGTCTTTGTTTCCTCTTTCTTAGACGTCAAAGAAAAGCCCGTTTTGAACAGGTATCTCTCAAAGGAGTCTGCTTTTGCTCTTTCTACCTTTCGTTTAAATATAATTGATGGCATCATGAAACCTTTTTAAAGGAATCTACTCTTGAAATGTAATAGGAAAGGATTCGTTGCAAATGACTATGCAACCAGATCTTTGGTGGTGGTGTGTGTTTTGTGCGTTCTAGGGTATTATAGTAGCATTATTGGCCTCCACAACACTAGATGCCAATAGCACACTCCCCACCAAGTTGTAGCAACCAAAAATGTCTTCAGACATTGCCACATGTCCCTTGTACCGCAAATTTGCCCCTTGTACCAGTTGAGAGCTATTGATGTAAAGTGAGGTTAATACTTCCTTTTGGACGTTGCTAGCAGGATTAAGGAAAACTTAATCCTTTATTAAATTAAAGGAAATTGTGTGCAAGGTGAGACCAAGAAATCTGCCCATTATGAATGGTGCCAAGACCTGCAGTCTTTACTCACGAACAGATTGAATCACTCAGACACAAAACTCATAGTGCAGGATTCATCTTAGCAAAGGCACACGAGGCTCCGTTTCACAAGGGTTCTTAGAAACAAATGAAAAAGAAAATATAAATTGGCAAAGAGTACAGGTGCACTGGAGTCCCCTTACACCTTGGATGTGAAGGTTCCCCTGGAATCTTGCATCATTTCTTTTTAAATGTTGCAGTTAGGATTGTGAAAACACTGCTTAAGACAGTGTATTCTGAAAACATTTTAAATGTTTTTAAACAGTCTTAAACAGGAGGGAAGACAGTCTCTCAAGAACAACCCCAAGACCCAGTAATCATGTAAGTATAGGCTAAACCTCAACATCTTTTTATCAACCCCTATGTTTGACTCATGCTTAGTTGATGTCTTGACTCTCTTAAGTCTACTGACTTAATATTGGCAGTTGCTTTAGTGTTCTGTCCCTCAGTTTCCTCATCTGTAAGGTAGGGATATTAATAGTGCATAGGGATATTAATAGTGCATTCTAAAGAATTATAGTGAGGATAAAATAATGTGTGAAAAGTATATAGTTGGTATATTAGCTGCTCAATTAATGTTAACTAATATTATTGTTATCATCATTGTCATATAATAGTTATAGGGTAAAATAGATTTATTCTGGATCTCAGGGACAGAAAGTTTTATTAATCATACTCTTGTGTTCATGGCACAGTTTTATTATTGGTCTGTATAAGGCTCTACTTTTAAAAATAAAATGAGTGCTTTCATTCTCATGACCCTTTTTCCATCCCCTTTCCCCTTGCTGTAGAAAATTGTTCATCTGTAGTTACTGAGTGTCTTTTTTGTTTGTATATGTTTTTACAAAATCTATATTGTCTTACATTCATGTATCTTTAATTTTTATAATTTATGTTGTGTTGTAGCTATTTTTATTTTTACCGTTTTCTGCATGTTTATATATTGCTTTGCCGTTGCCTGATGTTTGATAATACACATCAACATGTTTTACTTTTGTATTCTCCAGTGAAAAGCACCCAATGGCCTCCCATTCTCCACAAATAACACAATCATGGGTATCGTCATTCGTAAATCCTTATATATGTGAGAATGTATTCATGATAAACACTGTTCACACATTCCTGTTCAAAAGCTGACATAGAAAACCATTCCAAATTTGCAGTCTTGCCACATCAACATAACTGTTGCCTGCAGTTTTGTTCAAAGCAAAAACATAAACGTATCAAGATGATGATGGTGATAGATATGTCTATTTATTGCATACTTTTGAAAATATGCTAGGTATTTGATGTCCCCAAGACCACCTTCAGGTTCAATAACTTGCTAGGAGGACTCAGGACTCAGCATACAGTCAGTCAGACTCATTAATAGGATTTTTTTTTTTTTCAAAAGGATACCAAGCACAATCAGCAAAGGAAAAAGGCAGGTGGGGCAAAGTGCAGAGCCCTCTCCCACGGCAGTTGCACTGAACACACTTAATTCCACCAACAGCGAGTTGTGAAAACACCTATAAAATGTTGTCAACCAGGGAAGCTTGTTTTCATTGGGGCTGGTCACATAGGCAGACTATTCTTCACATATACCAACATTCCACACTCCCAGAAGGAAAGCAGATGTTCAGCATAAACCATGCTGTTTATACAAACAGTTGAAGAATAGCTGTGTTTATCAGTTCTGGGAATGGTGGGAACCATCCCCAAATCCAAGTTCCCAAACTCCAGCCAAGGGCTAACCTTATAAGCAAGACTTTCAGAGGACAGCAGTCAAGCCCACTATGTTAACTCTTTTCTGCACATTTTATTTTTATTATCTGTCAGTGCACACAAAAGCAGATAATTATATTCTCATTTTAAAATGAGGAAACCTAAGGCTTAGAGAAGTTAAGCAACTTGTCTCTAATCAAAGAGCTCAGAAGAGGCGTCAGGATGTACCCTAAACTTCAGAGGTAGAAAGCAGCCTCTTTTTTTAAACTGCCTTCAAAAATTGACATTCTCTCTACTATTAATTTAGACTCATTCTTAGTAATTAAACACATAAGATTTAATACTTTTTTTCTTTGCTGAAAATAGCTTGATCTGTCATTTCCATATTTTGGAAGCAGATTCTGAAGGAAAAAAAAAGAAAAACGTTAGGTTATTAAATTGACCTGAGTGTAAGGTTTGGCCATTGCCACAGTCCTGAGAAAGGAAACTTTAAAAAAAAAAAAAAAAAAAAAAAACTGCCTAGATGGTGGGTAATTTGAACCACTGAGAGCAAAGTTAAAATTTTTGTTATTTTCAACAAATATAATGTTGTTAGATTAACTCCTACATTGCAGTCAGTTTAGCAAATAGTATCTCTTTTCTAACCAAAAAGAGAATCACGCACTATGTGCTAACCATCTACCCGCATTCTCCTTGCTGTAGATGAAGTCACTAATGCTTACAGATGTTCATTTTGCCAAATGTCATCTGTCTAGTAAATGGGAGGCCCGGGGGTCTGAACCAGGCTGATGCCAACACCATGGCCTATCTGTGTGCTCTACTGCCACCCCCAAATGCTATTCTAACGATCTGGGGTCAACCATTTTGGAAAGCAACCCACCATGAACTAAGCAGGAGAACAAAGGACCAAGTTGGTGGTTGACCCACCTTGAAACCCTAGTTCAGCACTGGCTCTGTGAGCATTAGCAAGCCCCTGTCTCTGTGCCTCTGTCCTCTTGTTCCCATAAGGAGGCTAATGACTCTTGCCCTATGACCTTTTTGGTGTTACTGTGGAGATCGAATAGGACAGCAGATATAAAAGTATTTTCAACAGTTAAAGGGGGCTTATCAGTTACTACTTTTATTTGCACAAACATCTTTTATCAGAGTATAAAACTGAAAATTCCACAGGTAGATCTGTTACAATGTGCTGTTTGGTAAGAGGGCTGAAACCTGTCAACACAAGTTGGTTTCTCTCTAGGCAGTTCTTAGGAATCATCTTCCCTTGTGTGAGCCCCTTTCTCAAAAGTGTCCCCCCTTGTGGTTACACAATGGGTGTAGCAGTTGTTGACATTGTTGTCTCTGAATGTCCCAGAAAAGACAGGGCAGCTCCATACATAGCTCAAACTGAGAGCCCCACAATCAAGTCTCTTTGCTTCTGATTGGCCTCAGTTGGGTAACATGCCTGGGTAGAATCCAATACTTACCATGTTCCCCCAAAAATAAGACAGGGTCTTATATTTCGTTTTCGTCAAGAAGACACCCTAGGGCTTATTTTCAGGGGATGTGTAATTTTTTTTTTTTTAAGTATGGTACAACAATCTACATTTATTCAAAGATAGTTAAGTCGTCGTCTTCTGCAACATCATCATAACTCTCCAAACCCCACATTCCATACTGAATTTCTTGCGACTCTATTTCCTTTAGAACCATTGGCCCCAATCTCTCATGTGGAGCAATAGAGTTCTCCTGGGGCAGATGAGAGGGGCTGCTTGTCGTCTTTACCTCTCCGTGACGAAATGCATGGGTTGTGCAGATGCGCTGCATAGCCACGCCCATCACTAGGTCTTATTTTGGGGGTAGGGCTTACATTGCACAAATGCTTTATTTATTTATTTCTTATTTGTTTTTTGTGTTTTTTTTTTTTTAGCGAAATGACCTTGAAGTATGCACAAATGCTTTAGAAATCCTGCTAGGGCTTATTTTATGGGTAGGTCTTATTTTCGGGGAAACACGGTACTACCAGGAGATGCCAAATGCTCACTGGTGAGGCCCTGGCCTTCTGCCACCATCACGGCTGAGGATGGAACCAGTGTTATCAGAACTGCTTAGAAACGCAGTATAGAAGGTGTGGGTCTCTAAGAAGCTGATACCAAAAGAAGGATGATTATATTGGTAAGGAAGATTTGGTGGCATTTTTTATGCTTTCATCTTACGAAAACGTCATCCACTAAGAAAAACTTAAGTTCCACAACTTGGCTCCCGTATAACAGGCAAAACTGAGATGTAATTTTCTGAACACAGAGTTGAGAGGGGAGAGATGGCTTCCCACACAGGCAGACCATTTATTTAAAATGCAGAGGGGAAATTCAATTCAGCGATAGAGGAATTCCCTCCCTCTCCAATCTCATTTAAGGCTTTATTTTTCAGCCCTTGTCATATTGGCGTGTTTATAGAAGGCTAACTATATAAGATAATTATGAAGATAGTATTTAATTAGTTTTGGTTTCCTATAAAGGTAGTTGCTGCAAACCTGGCCAGCAATGCTGATAGACATTAATGAAGGAAGCCTTGTGATTAAAACATCTGTCATTGTCAAACAGGGTCGATTCAGGGTGGGGACTGACCTGTCGTTGGAACCGTGATGATGGCCACAGAAAGCCAAATTAGCTAAACTTAATGTTTCCCTAATCATTAGGCGATTGAGCTGACAGTGATTGGTCACAAACATGCACCGGTGAGCAGTAATGAAGTTGCTACCAGATCAGTTCAGCATAGGTTTTTCAGGCTAATTAGCTAGACAAAAATGTTAATTTAATCAAAGAAACATGGATTCATTAAAGGTGTATAAGAGAGCTGGAGGAGAAAATTGGCTCAGTCATTGAGGAGGTAAAATTATAGCTGCCAAGCAAGTCATCTTATTTCAGAAAATCATTCCTCAATTTACACTATCTCTTAGAAAAGTCTAGTTGCACTTAAGCATCGCACATGGTCTTTTTTCTTCAGATCTGATTATCGTAGAGGAGAGATCGTCTACAGAGCAATGTGTAATAAAAGCAAATGCTTATCTCATTTTATCCCCAAAGGATTAATTAATTCCTGTAAAAATGTTCTTTTATTTTGATTCATGGGCTGTGGGAATAGAAACAGTTCTTAGAGATTATCTAAATCATGCCCTTCTATTTGCAAGAAGAAAACAAGGCACAGAAAACTAGATGCCTTGCTGAAGGCCACACAGTTTACCACATTGTAATGTGTGCCTTAGGCACAAGATTCTCTGTGTCATGTAACTTGTGCGTTAAATATTGCAAGTGGAGTTTTCCCCTTTTGCCACATGCTAAGGACATTCTCAGGTTTGTTTGTTGTTTTTTTAAGAGAGACATTTATCTCAAAAGGTTACAGTCTAGCCGTACTTGTAATTGTGAAGAAAATGAAAGATCTTATACGATGGACAAATGTAATTTGTTTACTTCTTGGCCTGGGATCATACATGTGAAAGTGCTGGAAGTAACAAGTGCTATTTAAATATCAGCTCTTGCTACATGAAGGACTAAAATTATTTTCTGTGTCTGCTCTTGAATATCTCTTTGGAAAGCAAAAAGAAGGTACAGGCATTCCTTTGCAAATTATATATGCTGTTACTAGCATAGGCCTCCAGAGTCCAAGTATACTAACATCCATGGGCTGCTAACCACTTGAAAAATTAATTTATCTATTTGTCTATCCATGTATTAATTTCATTAATTCTTCCGAAGAGGGATTGTGGAGAAACATTGTACTGTTTAGGCCTTTGGAGAATTCCTTCTGGGTTGGGAAGGGAACAGACTCTTGCATCCTTGTATTTACCCAGGCGATTTTCCATCGAAGATGCTGTTTGTTCTCATCTGGAGCTGGTGAAATTCTGTTCATCTTTCCACACTCAGTTTGAATATTATTTCCTCTAATATTCTTCAGTTTGAATAGTATTTCCTCTAATATTCTTCAGTTTGAATAGTATTTCCTCTAAGTAGCTCTCCCTGGCTCCCAGACCAAATGGGGACCCATCTGTGTGCCCTCAGCAATGAAAGCCTTCATTTGTCTTGGCAGCTATCACTCTGATTTGAAGTAACCTGCCTAGTCCTTCCCCCACTCTCTGCCCATTAAAAAACAAAATAGAAAATAAAGTAACCTGTTTGATCACCTGCCTTTCTCACTAGACCACAGCTTCTCAAAGTGTGGACCAACCACATCAAAATTGGATCATTTGTCAAAAATTTGAATTGCTTGTCGGTGCTGCACACTTGACCAGTGGGGAAGAGAGGTATTATATAAAGTGGATTTTAGCAGGTTTCTTAGGTGATTCTTATACACTATAAGGTTTTAAAACACTGTATTGTTCTCTGAGCTAGGCTGAAGGATTGACAGGAAGTACAGGAAGTAGTAAATATGTATTTGTTGAATGAATGCATGAATAAATGGATTCTGATCATATCGAAATCAATAGTCAAGTCATATGCTAAGAATATTCCCAAAGAATTCGACCCATAGTTTTGCTCGTATAGGTTCCTGTTTCTTATCTCTGATGTTGCAGAAGCTTAGGAGTAGTAACATTCTGGAAGTTAAAAGGGCCCTTGAAAATCCTCCAGTCCACTTCTCTGGTTGACATGGCCAGATGGAAAGAGACTCACCTAAGGTCACAGAGCACATTAACGGCAGAGACTGAATCAGAGCCCGTATTTCCACGTGAGCCCATCACCTTTCCTATTACCCTGCGTTCCTGGTACCGCAGCTCTATCCCGTGAAGGAGCAAAGCTATTCTTGTTGGTCTCTTTCCAGGAAATGTCCAAACTCTCTGGTTTTAGAAAGAATCAGAAACAAATCAAATTTTCGATAGTTGACTTGTAACTAACATCCACCCCTTTCAAATGGAGAGATCTCTTTCAAAATGTCAGCATGCTGATTATTTCAACTTGGAAAAATCAATTAGGAAGGCCAGCCTCATGGAATTAGAACATCTTGCATGCAGAAAGGCCCTCACTATTATCTATCTAGTCCATGTCCAGTGTGGACTAACACATAGTTTATTCGTTCCCATTCATTTGCCATAGTTTTTGATAGATCCAAATACCAAACGTTTCCCTTTGAATGAACTTCGAAAGAAATATTGAGTTCATCCTGATTAGTAATATTCATGCAATTTTGTGTTTGATATGCTAGTCGTCTTTTCCTAATACTTATTTTAATATATTATTTTAAATACCATCCTTGTACCATGTAAGTGAATTTACATATAATTGATGGTACATACATCATGCTTTGGAATATGATTTCCTCATTGTTTTAGTTGGATTCTGTCATTCTCCCATTACACCCTGAAGGGGAATAGTCATACATTTTTTAAAAGAAATGATTTATGGTCTGATTTAAATGAAAACAAAGATGGTGTTCTAGAGTCACCTTAATTCCTCTGAATTGTCATCTGTGGCAAAGTGTGGTCGACAGTCTTCTATTTTAATACCATGCCTAAAGCTATTTGCTTATTTTTCAAAAAAGAAACAGCACAAATGTTCCTAGGGTAGAAATTACGGTGTATTTGTATGTTTAGCAAATTTTATAGCATATAAGAGCCGCTTGAATGCTGTGATTAAACAATGTAAACAGTATTGTGTTAGCATCTAAATTTGACTTAGTTTTCAAGAAACCAGAGTCCTGATAATAGATGAAAATGTTTGATATTTACATAGCAACAAAGGGGAATCACAGTTTGCCTGCTGATTGTTCAACTCTTGACCAAGAAGGAAGGTGCCAGTTGCGGAAAAATGTAGAATAGATAACTAGTATCACTCTTTTGGAGGGGGAAAGAAATATATATGTTAACTTTTTCAAGTGATAACCAAGTTTAAGTTTTGGAATCACCACAGTGACCCATTACAAGGGGATATTTGAATGGGCACTCCCTGTTGTTTTCAGCTGCACGTTTTCTAGGTTTGAGACAGAGAAGCTATGAGAATCCTGGAAGCTCAAAGAATATTACATTTCAAGGGACTGAAGGCTTATGCCTAAGCGTGCTATCTAGAGGATACATTGAGAAGGCTGGATTTGCAACTTTCAAATGGCGCCACACTCAATTGGGAGTTTAAGAGTCTCCATGAGGGTTATGAATTAGGAGAGCATATTTGTCAGATTTGGGGACAATAGGAGATCAAGCACTTTGGAAAACCATAAATGAGTTAATGTAGTGTTCAGGACAACCTGCGAATTGGCCTCTCAAAGGAGGTTTGTAGTAATAACCTGCTGTAAAAATTACCACTGCTTTTCTGGCGGTTTTGACCATATGCTCCTGCTCTGAGAGCTGACATTTTCTGGCAGTCGCTGTAGCTTAAGGACCTATTA
Source organism: Mirza zaza (assembly GCA_008750895.1). Lineage (NCBI taxonomy): Eukaryota > Metazoa > Chordata > Mammalia > Primates > Cheirogaleidae > Mirza > Mirza zaza. Next base: position 109,677 of record VSMD01035511.1, read on the forward strand.
TTCTGTGCAGTGGACTTTGGATCCGTTTTCTATGTGCTTTCAGGTGGGCAATTTGCAGCAAGGGAAGGAAGCCAAGGGGAGGTTAAGTAAAGATGGAAGGATCTTTTTTCAAGAGGTTGTTTTCATGGGCAGCAGCAAGGAGAACATAAAGAGAAGTGTTTACATTTCTCAGTGATAGAAAGGAAACCTCACTTCCACTCCCACCTTTTCTGGGAAGCTTTCTTTAGCTCCTCCAGCTCACGCTGTTCTCTCTTGTTTGTAAAATTGCAAAGTACCTGTAATCTCTGCGGCAATGTTTGGCAATTAGTCACATTCTACCATCTCTTTTCTTTTCTCCTTCCATTCTTTGTAGGAAACCCTAACCAAGTGGCGTCCCATTTTCTACATTTTTAAGTCTTTTGTACCCTTTATAGCATCTAGTTTAATTATGACAGCCAGAGAGGCTAATAATAGTAATAGCTGCCGTAGTACTTGTAGTAATAACAGTCATAACACACTTAACATGTATTGAATGTGTTTTAGCTGGCAAACGCTGTTTAAGCTTTCTAGGAATTCAGTCTTTTAGTCTTTGAACAACCCTAAAAGAGTGGCTGTTAATTTCTTCATTTGACAAAGTATAGGGGCACTGAAGGCAAGAAGTATGTTAAGAGCATGTGCAAAGTGAGAACAAATACTCAGGCCCAAGCAGTCTGACCTCATAGCCGCCACTCCTAACCACTGGGTCCTTTCCCTAGGCAATGACAAATAAGGAATGCCACCTGACCTTTCTAGAGAAGTTGGACTGCACCGGCCACCCTGTGCAGTCAAAGTGGAATCCTATTTAATTCAGTAACCCAATCAAGTTAGGAGCTTTCCCCAACCCCCTTTTCCATTTGCGGAAACTGAGGTTCAGAGAGGTTATTAGTTGCTCAGTGTAACACAGCCAGAACACAGAGGAGCTCAGGATCTTGCTCTCTCAATCATGGTGCGACATTGTGCTTCAGGACATACTTGACGTTTATCTGGGTGGCCAACAAACATTACTTATGTGAGCATTTCTCCTTAGGGAAACATCCTCATTTCTCAAGAGAAGTGGATTTTGCCTGGTTTTCTTTATTTAGGGTAAAATTTCTAAATCCTTCTGTTTATTGGTGTCCCCTCAGAAGCCCGTTGAAGTCTCTTTGCATAATCTCCCTCACCCACCATGAGATGCTAACAGTACAGATACACTGCATGTCTGTTAATGTACTGTTTGTGTATTTGTGCTTTCTCCATGAGAAGAATAAGACATTTTAGCCATCAGAAGCAAATTGGCATCTCATCAGGGCAGTATCACCCCAGTGAGAATGCCTGAGTAAGTCTCTCTACACCTCCATTTTTAAGCTGCATTAGCAAGTATTCTTTTTTTTTGTTTTTTGAGACAGAATCTCACTTTGTTGCCCAGGCTAGAGTGAGTGCCGTGGCATCAGCTTAGCTCACAGCAGCCTCAAACTCCTGGGCTCAAGCAATCCTGCTGCCTCAGCCTCCCAAGTAGCTGGGACTACAGGCATGCACCACCATGCCTGGCTAATTTTTTTCTATATATATTAGTTGGCCAATTAATTTCTTTCTATTTATAGTAGAGACGGGGATCTCACTCTTGCTCAGGCTGGTTTCGAACTCCTGACCTTGAGCAATCGCCCGCCTCGGCCTCCTAGAGTGCTAGGATTACAGGTGTGAGCTACCACGCCTGGACAGCATGTATTCTTGAAAAGCAAGGCACAGGAAAATTTCGATGAAAGTGAGAGTTCACTATGGAGGATGTTTTGCTTAATTAGCCAGAATCCTTTATGTTTATGCCCTTAATGAACACCGTTCCTGGTTGTATCAGATTGTTCTGCAAACAGACAAAAAATCAGCAAGCTTTGTCTTCTGTGTCTTCTACTTTTTTGAGGCCCAGAACTCACAGAAGGACCTATTCAACAGAAAGTCAGTGCTGTTTTTTCAATTGAGGTGAAATGCATATAACACAAAAACAGCCATTCTAAAGTGAACGATGCACTGGCATTTAGGATATTCACACTGTTGTCCAACTGCCATTTCTCTTTAATTCCAAGGCATTTCCATCACCCCAAAAGGAAACACCCATATCCATTAAGCAGTCACTTCCCATTCTCACCCTCACCCAGCCACACCAGCCACTGACAACCACCGATCTGTAGCTGTCTCTCTGGATTTATCTATCCTAAATATTTGACAAAGATGGAATCATAGTATGTGGCTTTTTGTGTCTGGTTTCTTTAATTTAGCATAATGTTTCTGCCCTAGTACCTCATTCCTTTCTAAGGCTGACATTTCTTTTTATGGATTATGTCACATTTTGTTTGCCCATTTATCAGTTGATGGGCATTTGAGTTGTTTCTACTTTTTGGCTGTTATGAATAATGCTTTTGTGAACATTTGTGTGCAAATTTTTGTGTGGGCGTATGTCTTCAGTTCTCTTGAAATGTGGAGTGAAGTTGCTGGATCATATGGTAACTCTAGGATTAACTTAAGGAGGAACTACCACACTGTTTTCCATTGCAGTCATACCATTTTGCATTTCTACCAGCAATGTAAAAGGGCTGGGATTTTTCCACATCCTGGCCAACACTTATCTTTCATCTTTCTTATTATTGCCATCTTAGTGGGTATGAAGTGGTATCTCATTGTGGTTTCTTTTTGCATTTCCCCAGTAAGGAATGATATTGAGCATAATTTCCTGTACTTACTGGCCATTTGATATATCTTCTTAAGGGAAATTTCTGTTCAAATCCTTTTTTTTTTTAAATTGGGTTATCTTTTTATTAAGTTGTGAGCATTCTTTATATACTTTCAGGACACTAGACCCTTACCAGATACAAATTGCAAATATCTGCCCCCATTCTATGAGTTTTCTTTATACTTTCTTAATGATGTCCTGTGAAACACAATAGTGTTTTAATTTGGGCAAAGTACAGTGCATTGTTTTTGTTTTTGTTTTTTCTCCTTTGTTGTTTGTGCTTTTGGTGTCATATTTAAGATGTACTGGCATTTAAAGGGAATTTTTACAGCTATTAAACCCTTAACGTAATGGATTGGAACTTTCATATTGTGATTTCCGGCCCTGAAGTAGGTTGAATCTGTTACAGCAAATAGGACCAGGAAACAAACCGAGAGCCACATGAGAGTACTGCAAAACAGGCTTTTATGACGCTGGCAGGCTCAGAGGGGCCTCACCTCCAAATTCTGAGCAAAATGGAGTCAAAGCATGGTAGGTTTTGTATGTTTTGTTAGGAGGAAGCTGGTGGTTACAGAAGCAAATGATTACAAAGTCTGCACAAGATTGAGGTCTAGTCTAAATGTTACTCTTTAGTTGCTTAGTCATGCTATTTTGCAGTTATGCTACTATTAGGAAGGGAGTGGAAAAATTCTCCCTTACAGAGCAAGACCGCTTTTGATGGGAGGGGCCTTGGAGCAGCATCTTTTCTAGCTCACATGTCATCAGCCTCCTACTTTGAACACAGTAAAGCCACCCTGAGGATAGAGAAGATGTTAACTACTCTAACAGGTGCAGCTCTTTGGTCATAGGCACGGCTTTGCAGGCAAGTAGACCTGAGTTTGCATCTCACACATACTTGCTAGCTGTGTGTCCTTGAACAAATTAATGACTATCTCGTAGTTATTCTGCAAAGGGAGGATGCTAACACTCTCATTCATGCAGACCTTTTGTACGTAGCTTCATTCCACTTGGGCCACATAGTATATGTTCACTAGATGTTAACATTGTCATTTATATTATTAACACTTACTACTTTATTCTTTCCCAATCATTACATACGGTACAGAACTAAAAGTGCTCATTTCCACATTCAGCAGTTCTGTATTATCTAAGCCACAGTTCCCTTCCTTTAGTGTGACTAATTGAAAGATGATTATGCAGATAAACTTCTTGTATTTTCAATCTAGATTTGCCATTGCCATGTAGCTCAGGTGCGTCTTTCTCTGTGGGTTTCATAATGAGAGGTCCATTGGTCACTTGTTAAGTGCAGGGACCATTTGCCTAGAAAAGTGTATGGAATATCCACCCAAGGCTGTTTCCTCCCCTCAGCTCTCTGCAGCTGATTGTTAGGACGTCATCGGACCGTGAGGGTTCATTTCATGCACTTCCTGACTGCTGCAAATGGGTAAATTTCTCACAGTCACCCAGGGTGGAAACAGCTGATTTGGATGTGAAGAAATGACTGTGACTCTTTGTGCTGTCATAAGTGCACCTTCCATCCCGTGAAATTAACTCCTTATCCAGGGAGGGAGGCTACTGTTTGAGAGTGGAAGCTTCTACGTCTGGCAGTCCACTTTGGCCTCAAATAAAGGTACACCTGTCTGGGTGGCAGTTACAATGCATAATAGGGTCCGGAAGAAGCAAACAATAGAATTAGTTCAGAATTTGGCAGCAGGGTTGTTTTTCAGGGCAGGGGAATGATTGTGTGTAATTCTTCGACAAAGCACATTGGTTTTCTTTATTTTTCTGAGCTGATGAAATATATTCAAATCAGTCGAGTAAGTTCTGCAGGTGTGACTGAGTTAACAAATAAGGACTTTAAGGATACTCTTAACCCTAGGAGTCTGGAGAATAGAATAGAAAAAGCATCAAGATGGAATTGTTTTACATTAGTTTAAACATCAGCTCTCCCATTCCCTATATCTGGGCCTTTTATATGTCTCCATATCTCTGGAAGTCAGTTTCCTTAACTGTACACTGAAAAAAAAAATTGGAGTGAAAAATTCTTTTGGTGGCTGTTCAAATATTTTATTTTTTAAAGGCAGTGCATGTATACTGCAGGATACAATTCAAAGGTACAAGAGTATGTGTCAATCCATAGTATACATGTAGTTTTATAGCCTCGTTTCTCTTTCCATTATATTTTGAGCATTTCCCTAAGTTTCCAAGTCATCTTTGTGACTGTCATTTATATTCTTGCCTAATAAGTCCCCCTTTCCTATCCATTCGTCTAGGTAAAAGTCCTCTGTCTTTTCTCATAAATGCTTTGAACTTTATTCATTATTTAGGTTAATAAATACAGTTTAAGCATTAACACTGTATCAGGTACCATGGAAAGTATAGGGCATAATGACAGAAAGCAAGACAGAAAATGTCCCTGCCCTTACAGGGCTAGTGGAGGGTACAGATAGCAAACACAGCCACCACAAAATGATTTTAGACTGTATTTGGTGTCTTTGAAGGACATAGCTATCATGAAGCAAAAGACGGAGTAGATGTACATTTTAGTGCATCTAGCCTTTTCTACCTTCTTGTGGACAACTTCCTTTTTAAAATATTTGGGACTAGCATTTCAAAAGATAGTAACAATTCCATGGACCCTTGGTAGAATGCAAAGCTATATTCTTGCTGGAAATAGTTTTGTCAACATGAATTAACCACAGCATGTGTGGTTCTGTTTTGTTTCCACCCCAGGAATGATCAGATTGAGCCTCTGTCGTGGTTGGCTGGGGCTGTGTTAGAAACTGGACTAGGTTGATGAAAGACTGACCTTCTGATCAACAGTTGAAGTTTGGTTTGCTAGTTCCTGTTTTATTCCACCCTGGGTCACAGACGATGAGGTGTAAATAACACTCTTAGGACATAGAAAGACTCCAGGGCCAGAAGGAGGAATATTTGGGATCTTTTCCAATCTCTGACACTAATTTGCTGTGTGTCTTTGAGAGAGATGCTAAACTTCTCTGGGATTCAGTTCTTCAGCTTTAAAAATGAGGGGATTATTTGTCGTGATGGCTTCTAGATTTTATCCCATGTGCCATCAGTAGCCGAGAACACTAGGTCAGCGCCCAGTGAGAAAGAACACACAGCTGGTTGTGTCTACCATGGGCAAGGAAGACGGGAAGTCTTGCCACACTTGACTTGCATCTGCCAACCCCAAATCAGATCATCTTTCTAGTTGTAAAAATCTGCTGCCTTTATAAATAAGAGTCTCAATTAATTGAGTTTCGCTGCATTCTAAAGACCCACCTGAACAAAACAGGTACTAGCTGATTTTGGATATCCCACTGGTTTTCCGGACCTGCTTCTTTGTGTGTGTGTGTGTGTGTGTGTGTGTATGTGTGTTTGTTTGCTTTCCCTTCCAGCTGTCAACTAATCATCATTAGAGGAATTACTATGGCTGGCAGGCTTTGTATAACTCCTCAAGAGCCTGGAAACCCTGCCCGGAAAATAATGTTTCTATCCTTTGGGATAGACAGGCTGCCTCTGCTGAAATGCTTGGCTTAGAAGCTGGTTAGGCTTCCAGATGTGTTCTGATGCAGCAGGCAGTTTGCACTTTCAAAGCTGGGCCCCCAACAATGCTGGTTGAAGGTGCACAGCTGGCTCGATGTGCTTAGAGGCCTGCTTGCTTTGAGAGATGATTTACTTGAAAAGGTTGACAGTCCTGAACACAGGAATCTTTCTATGTCTCCCCCACTCTCTCCCCGGCTTCCTCCTCTAGTTGCCCCCCCCCCACCAAAGCAAATGCTTCTATTGGAGGAAGAAAAAGGCTCCCCTCTTCAATTATCATAAATTGCTTTTCCTTCTGTAAAGATGATGGTTAATTTCATTATAGTATATAATGGATGAAGGACATTCAGCCTGAAAATGTCTCTATCCACTGTAATTACATCAACATTTTTAAGCTTTAAAAAAAAAATGGTAGAGAAAGAACTCATTTCACATCTATAACCAAGAATGCTCCATGTGTTTTTACAAGAGGATAATAAAGGCATAAATGGGATAGATGAGGCTAAGTAGTTTTACAGATGGTGGTTGCATATTAAAGATTAAATTGCTGTCTATAAATAAAACCACTTTTACATTAACTAGGTTACTGCTTTATCTTAATTTAGGTGTAATTGAGAGCATTAGCGTTCTTCATAATGGCCCAATGAATGTTCCTGCAGACTGTAAACAGGGCTCCATGGAACGCTACCTGATGAATTTCCTTTGCCATGGAGAAGCCCTAATGTAAGAGGTTACCCTAGAAACTGTGCAAGTTTCCAGTCCTTCACTTTGACTACTCTGACCCAGAGGATTTTAGAAAAAAATCTCGGGCTCCGAGAGGAAGTGCTGCCTATCTCGGTTAACATTGTATTATGTTGATGAGTTTGTATGTATTGGGCACTGATGTGTTTTGATCTCCAATATTGGCTTTTCTTCCGTATTTTTATCAACATGGCTGTAGATGGCCAAAAGTATCGACCTTCAGATCTTGACTTTCTGTCTTCCTGGTAAAATGTGCCCCATAACATCAACATGTTTACAAAGTAGGAATCTATTTTGAAGTGTATTTATTTGATTTGAGGATGAGAACAAAAATGTAAAACACAAACGTATCACCTTTTGGATGGGAAGGGGGAAGTAAAAACATAACTTCCCACTTTTATTCTATCACTGAGTCCCGCATCCATGATTGAGAATGAAGTGTCATTAGCAGCATGGTTGTAAGTGTGGTCTACGGAGCTGGACTGCTTGGGTTTGAGTCCCCTCTCTACTGTGGGTGGCCTCCGTGACCTCAGATAAGTCACTTACTGTCTCTGTGCTTTGGTTTCCTTCTCCACAAACTGGCATCACAATAATATTCATCACACTGGATTGCTATACAGATTAAATGGATTCATCCATGTAAAATTGTGGGAGCAATTCTCATAAATAGTGATAACCCAAAAAGGTTACACACACGCATGCGCATTTATGCATGTGCCCACATTCATGTGTGCACACACACTGTTATTACCATGTGCTGTTGAGATGATTTCTTGATTCACTAAATCATCTTTGGATGGTATATATTGTGTAGTATGCTAATTACTAGGGTGAGAAAAATGTAATAAAAAGAAAAAAAACAGTCTTTCTATAAGAATATAAGTTCCAAAAAAGCAGGAGCCTTGTCATTCTTGTCCATTATCCTCAGTGCCTGGCACATGGTTGGTGCCGAACTACTTTACCCGAGAGACAGAATGAGTCATGCAAGATCCTGAGCTCCACCCAGGGAGCCCCAGGAAATGCAGGCACAGAAAGAGTTTCTTTCAAAGCAAAATGGAATGGGTGCAAGGCAGAAAAAATAATTGTCCTTTATAGACACAAGAAAAGTGAAGTCTATTTGGGAGAGTTTACAAAACAAAATGGACAAGGAGTCATAAGATAAAGTGAGTCATGAAGGTAGTTGTGCTAGGCTAGCAGGTGAGAGGAACTGGCTGTAGGAGTGAAGATTGTGACAGACCTTGAGGTGTGGGGAGGTATTTGGTGGCTAAAGAGAACTGGGACAATAGTATTATTGTACAGAGGAGGAGAAACCCAGACATGCAGCCAGCTTCAGGGTTACAGAAGAAAACAAATCTTATTCAAAAGTCCCTTTTATTTTTTGACTTTGCAATGTATTTTGTGATTTCCCCCCAACAGGTTTACTTGCCTAATTAAATTTATCCTAGGCAACCATTCAAAAACAGAGTCTGTAGTATAAAAGGACAGATGGCCAGGGTTCTACCTCCCTTCCCTGGCTGAAAGAATAGAGTCCAGGAAAAGACTGGGTGGGTAGGAGTAATTGTTGTGCAAATTAGCCTTTGGTAAAATTCCTGAAATGGAATGGTTCCATGAGGATGAGACAATGTAGGAAAGAATATGCATCCCAGACTTCTCACAGTAGAGCTCAGCTATAGAATCATGGAATTTTAGAGTTGCAAGAGATCTCTGTTTTACAGGAGGGGAAAATGAGGGTCAGTGAGACGAAGCAATTTTGCACAAGGCCAAGCTAGTTTTCAAACCCAGGAGACAGAATTCAAACCCAGGTCTGCCTGAATCTAGGTCTGTACTTTTGCTGTCCACTCTACTCTGCCTTTGCAAAGTTTCGTGGTTGGTATCCTCCCCTCAAGTCACCCTTTCTCTATTTGAAGTCTCCTGGCGACTGAAGTCAGCACTTCCTGAGAACCACTATCATCAGATGATTCCGCCTGTTCAAACGTTTGTCCTAATCTTACCCCACAATTCCTCCCGTCCTCTTTCCACCTCTCTGCTTTGGCTACACCTTGCGCTGCACTTGTTGCATAAGACATCAGTTTCAGCTTGACCACCTACCTGAGTTCACACAAGGTAAAATGAGATCACATTAATTAGAACACGCTACTGGGGATGAATCATACTGATCATGCAATGAGACTGTGAGGATGGAAAAAATAAGTTCTTTAATTTTTTTATTAGTGTGGCCTATGGTACGATTATGGACAACAGTGAGCTCTCCATGGGACACCTTTGGCAATCTCGTTTTTTCACAGAGTAAAGCAGCATGAGCTGGAAGGACTGGTTGGAATAGCCTCATGTTGCCTGGAAATTAATTTTCAGGGCATTTCTGTATAAATATATATATAAACTTATAATATTGACAGTTATGTATTCCAAGGACAGGCACTTGGCCTTGGTGATGTGTATGGGCAGGAGCAACCTCACCCACAGGAATGCTTAAAGCATGAGAAAAGGTGTCAAGTCCTTATTTTGCTTTGCTGCAAGGGTCTTAACAAAGCACCCGACACATTTGTGCTTTTTCTTCTTCATGATTGAGTTCTCACTTCCTAACTGTGTGTTCTTCAAAGGGTCAGTTCTATGGGATTGAGCAGGTTTTACTGTGAAAAAGCTTCTGCAGTCAGATAAGTTTATAAACATACTGAGTCAGGAGCTTCTTACTTCCTGTGAATTACAAATTTATCTTATTTGTCAGATTATTTGGATCATGTCTATTTCGCAGTAGACCGTAAGTTTTATAAGGACAAAACTGAATCTGAATTTCCTCACCTCTGAATCTCTAGTAAGTAGCACAAGGCCTGAGAGATCCAACATATATTTGTGAACTGAATGAGTGAGTGAGTAAAAGAATAAAATGAAGGGAGCTAAGCAAGGAAGGAAAGGGGCAGGGAGGTGACCAGAGAGAATCTACGAGGTGGGGGGAAATAAAAAGATTAGGGGAATAAAAGATAAACTTTTTCAACTTCAGAATTTGTCCAAAGCAGGCCCTGCTATAAACTCTGTGTGTGCAAGGTTGGCGTTTTTCGGATTCATTAAGATGGATGGCTGTATTTATTTTTAGGTTCTGAAAGGCAAAAACTGTGTTCTCCAGATGTGAGGGAGGGTAGGAGCATCGGAGAACAAACTTATTGGGAGCACCCTCCTTTTTAGAACCCTTTTCACCGTGGCACCTGGTCAGACGAGCCCTGTTAACAGGTGCTGCTATATTTCAATAATGTTCTGTCTTATTCTTCCCAGAATAGCGTCAGTGGGCTGCAGTCTGGATTGCCCATTTTTCCTGGAGATTGGATTTGCCACCTTTGTTGGCAGCTTGTGATTGCCCGAAACAGTCGATTTTTCACATGCACACACCATCGACGGGAACCCAGGTGCAGAGCTAGGCAACGTGGATCTGTGTTTAAAGCCTGCCCGGCTCATCCACGGACCTGTGCACACAGGATGGGGGATGGGGAGGCTTGAGGGGAAAGAAGCTGCCAAACGCAGGAATTTGGTTCAGGAAGAAAGTTCTTAAAGTCATCCGAAACTCACTGTACATTTATTTTTTTAGCAAATGTAAATAATTCAGAACAAGGGTCGTATACAGCAAGCAGAGACATCCACTGAAAGATCAAATGGGTTAATTGTACGTACTTTGGAAAGGGTTTTTGAGTTCCAAATTAAGAGATTAAACAGGAAACAGTATTCTAGTTGTTTTCTATCATTATGTAGGGGGATGGGGGTGGAATCAGATTGCTAGCAAAGGACTGGCATTCATTTTCGAATTATAGTAAATGTCATGTACTATTTCAATTACTTTTTAAATGAAAACTAATTAAGAGGAGGGTAGCTGGAACCTACATCAATGGTAGGAACAAATTAAATCAGTGCGTGTATTTGTATATAAGTATGATTTGGAAAGAAATTTCTTTTCATATTACTAAGATAATATAGATGTAGAAAATTTCAAAAAAAAATGACCAAAACGTAAATGAATAACATTTATTCAGAATCCTATCATTCCTGAAAGACCTTTATTTTCTCTTTCCTGGGATAGGCAGATGGATTGGTGTAATCTGCCTATACTTACATTTCTCCCTTCTTCCCTTCCTTTTTCCTTTTTCCTTTTTCCCTCCTTCCCTCCTTCCCTTCTGTTTTCTTTTCCCCTCTTCCTCTCTTTTTTTCTTCTTTATTCCTTATTTCCTTCCTTCCATCCATTCTCATGCTCTCTCTCTCTCTTTCTTTCTTTTTCATGATCATACTTCTTTCCAACATCTCTTTTTGGCTAAAAATCCATGGGCTTGATTAGTAGATCAGTTTAACACCATAGATGTGTGGGTCTGGGTTCAGCGAGGCATTTAACAAAGTCTCTTATTACATACTCGTGGACAGGATGGAGAAATGCAGTCTGGACAGCAGGACAATTAGGTGAGTTCACAGCTGGCTAAACAGTTGTCCTCAAAGGGTGTTGATTAATATATAGATGTCAACCAACAGAGGGTGGCCTCAGTGGTGTTTGTGAGAGTATGTTTAGCAGATATTCAGACAGTATCCAGAGTATGCTTTGTTAAAGAATCTTTTAAGAAATGCTGATTAATCTACTTCACATAACAAAATCTTGACAGCACCTTTCAATCAAAGTCCATTAGGCAATGATGGAAAAGTCTTCTGAGAATGGAATCATAAAACTAGAGCTGGTAGGTTTGAAATTGCTGGAGACATTGAGAAATCTGCTCTCTGGCACTGATTTGCTACCAAATCTGGAGGAGTTTTTATAACTAAAGATTTTACCAAGAAGGCAAAAGTTCTGAAATATTAGGTGAATCCTTACTGAATGAACTACTGAGTTTACTAGATAGTTAACTTGATACAGCATAGAAGAACATTAAACTACAGGATGGTGCGTGGCTGTTATTTACACTTCATTCTGAGCACACTGAGAAGTTAGCACACTTAGCTGATGGCTAACAAGAATGTCCCCGACTAGTTTCTTGGTAGATAACAAAGTCATTGACCTTTTTGGGCTTTCGCTCTGTACCAGATACTGTACAAGACTTTATATGACTTATCACATTTGTTCTTCCAACAAATCGATGGTACAGGTGTTAGCATTATTCCTGCTTACAGAAGAAAGAACTGGGACAGAGAGGCCACTTACCTTGTCCAAGGTCACACAGTTGGCACAGGGGATGGCAAGGGCTCTGGAGCCTGTGCTAGCCCTCCATGTGGTTACAGGACCGTCCCTTTAGCTCTTGCTTCAGCCTTACCCACTGTTCCACACTGTGTTTCCACTCCCTGATCTTACACTAATCTTGGCTCCAATGACTACTTCTTCTTATCACCATATTTCATCCTCATTATGGAGAGCTTATGGTCCTTGCATTTCTTCAGAAATCACACTCCAAATACAGCCTCTTATTAAGTATTTCTAAAGAATTTCTTTTTCTCCCAATATTTTCTTTTTGCATAATGCAAGCTGCAACTCCCTGCATTTCTCTCTCTGACCACATTCTCCACTTGCTTTCGACCCATTTCTCAGATTGTACTACTACATTTAATAGGCTTTGTAAGCCGCCACGTTTTTGAAGGAAAAAAGCATAGTTCCCTCTTTGGATTACACATGGAAAAAAATCCCTAATTATGCAGAAACCAAATGTTTCTTCCAAGGTAACCATAATAACAGCCTTTTCTTTCTATAGCCACCAGGGTTTTTAGAAAACATTCAATAGATGCATGCCAAATCGGTGAAAGCCAACAGGGTTCTTGGATTTTTGTCTTCAACATTTATTTTAAAACCTAGAAGAAGAGTTAGAAATTATTCTCAAGAAATTGCTAGATGCCACAAAGCTAAGATACCACAGTGAATGACACAATGAAGATTCACATTAACCCTGACATGTTAGAATGATAGCTCATATCAACAACATGAAAGGTAATGTAGAGAAATCTGAATTCTTACATTCACTCCCTCTGCCAAATAGTTGTGCAAGCCCAGAATAAAGGAGACCCTAATTAATAGCAATTTCCATGAAAAAGATGGGAGATAGAGTGGCCTGACCATAAATTTACTATGAACCAACTCAGTCCTTAGCTGCATTAAGCAGAATAGTTCTACTTAATGACTATGAATATTCTTTTTTTTAACTATTAAATAGTATTTGATTCAGGTTTGAATATTGCATTCTAAAAGTATCGTTGCCAAATTGAAATGTGTCCTGGAGAAGGCAAACAGAACAGGGTGATTCTAGAAAGTGTAGTATTAATGTTTGAAGGAAGACTGAAGAAACTACAATATTTTACACTGATGGGGAGGCAAATCAGAGGAGAAATAAGATAAACTAACATTTTAAGCGTTGTCATGTAGAAGAGGAAACAATGGATTATCACATGTTCCTCCAAGTGTAAAGCAAATAGACGATTTCTCCATGCAGAGAACGTGGTGGGAACTGCATTGTAATGTCCAGTACAGAACTAGCTGTTTTATAAAACAGTGAACATACTGCCCCGTATGTGTTCAGTTAGAGGCTGGAAAATTGTTATCTTGTGGATGCTATCAAAGGAAGTATTATATGTACACATGAACGTTCATAATAGTTTCATTTGCAGTAGCCCCAACCTGGAAAACAGCATAAATATTCATCAATAAGTGGGTGGATTGACCAGTGGTGCTCAACTGGGAAACATTTAGCAACATCTGGTGACATTTTTGTTTGTCACAGTGGAGAATTGGGGTCCTGTTGACATCTGGTGATTAGAGACCAGGGATGCTGCTAAGTATCCTGTAATACACAGGATAACAAAGAATTCTCTGGCTAAAATGGCCATAGTGCCCAAGGTTGAGACACTCTAGAATAAATAAACCGATACATCCATACAATGGAAGTGGATTGTTCAGCAATAAAAAAGAACAAACTGCTGATACATGCAACAACACGAATGGATCTCACATTTGTTACACTGCGTGAAAGCAGCCAGACACAGAAGAGTACATACTGCATTATTTCTTCTGTACAAAATTCTAGGACATGGACACTATAGTGATAGCAAGTGATCAGTGGTTGCTTGGAGCCAAAGGTGATGGTAGATAATGGATTGCAAAGAGTCACGAAGAATCTGTTGTGCTAGAAGTGTTCTGTGTCTTAACTGTGGTGGTGCTTTCGCAGGTACATGCAACTGTCAAACTCATTGCATTGTGTATTTTTCAAAAAGGTGCACATGATTGTATATAAGTCATACCTCAAAAATTATTTTTTTAAAGAGGTATGCCTACATTAGGTGGGGCTGCACTCACAATCTTCTATTTTACTTCCCAATTCCAACACGCCATTATTTTATTCTTTAGGTCCATTGTGTTGGCATTTAAGGGACACAGAAAAAGTCTGTATAAAATCTTGTTATGTCAGGTTCAATCATGACATAGAAATGACTCAGTAAGTTAAAGAGGGAACGTTTAGTATAAATAGTAAATTCAAATGAAAAAGTAATTATAAGGCATGAGGAAACTCTACATGGTACCCAAGAACTAAGGGACAGCACCCAAAGACAGCACAACTAAACTTGGAAGACAGCCTTCTCCCCAAGGCTGGGGTTCATGGCTCACTGGAGAGGGTGGACAGCAAAGAAGTTTGCTCAGATAGGAGCTAGTCTGTGGTCACTGGCCAAGCAGCCAGCAACCCTCTGGAGTGCAGATAGTACACAGGCAATCAGCAACTGTCCTGGGGCACAGGTGAGCCACGCATGGATCTATAGAGAGAGCATAACACACTGGCAAGAGCAGTGGCCCTCCTGGCAGCCGAAGAACAGAGTATGGGCTTGAAGAGAGAATCAGGCATCTGTGAGGGCAGGAGCGCTGGAGCTTGTGTCATGCCCATCAGAAAAGCTGTTGATAGGTTGTCAGGCCAGGCAAAGTTTTCAATGTTGCTGAGGGACTGTGTGGCCCAGGCACGTGGCTGGGTCACAGTGCCACTGGAAGTCCTCACACCCACAGCGCTGATCCACTGTGCAGCAGGCAGAAAGAGCAGGAGAGCTGCTTTCTCCTGCAGTGTTTCTCCTGCAATGTTATTTCAGGAGCAAGCTCAGCATCATCTTCCCCATAAAGAAGGGATGCTTACATAAATTCTGACCGCCATTTAAAAGCATGCATCGAATGGTGAATTTGGAATTGGGAGTCAGTAAATTGATATTTGGCATACTTACAGTCAGGGTTGAAATGTGTCCCAAATAAAGACATATCAAAGTCCTAACTCCTGATATCTGGAATGTGACCTTATTTGGAAACAGGATCTTTGCAGATATAACCAAATTAAGATGAGGTGGCCCTAATTCAATATGACTAGTGTCATTATAAGAAAATGCCATTTGAAGACAGAGACACACAGGGGGAACACCATGTCACAGTAGAAGCAGAAATTGTACTGATGGAACTGCAGGCCAAGGAATGCCAAGGATTCAGAACCACCACCCAAAGGAAGGATGAACTCAGTCTCAGAGATGCAGCATGGTCCGGCTGACACCTTGATTGCAGAACTGCAAAAGAATGCATTTCTGTTGTTTTGAGCAACCTGTGAATGCTACTATGCTATGACCACACTGGAAAACTAAGACAGATTTTGGACCAGGAAACGGGGGACTACTCCAACAAATATCAAAATGTGTAGAAATGGCTTTGGAATAGAATAACGGATAGAGACTGGAGGCATTTGTAGTGCTCAATAGAAAATGCCTAGACCACGGGTCCTCAAACTTTTTAAACAGGGGGCCAGTTCACTGTCCCTCAGACCGTTGGAGGGCCGTCGGAGAGTGCGGCACACATTCCACACATGCGCACTGTGGGCACAGGACGAGTAGACTGCTAAGCAGGACAGGCAGCGGTGGCAAAATCACCCGGTGGGCCGGATAAATGTCCTCGGCTGGCGGCATGTGGCCCGCGGGCCGTGGTTTGAGGATGCCTGGACTGTCTTAAACAGATTGTTAGTAGAGCTCAGAAGGAAGAACAGAGAGCTGTAGGGAAGGCCTGTGTCATCTTAGAGAATACATAGGGTGTCACGAACACATGTTACTAGAGATATGAACCTTAAATGTGCTTCTGGTGAGTTCTCCCATAGAAACGAGGAACATGTTGTTGGACACTGGAAATAGATGCTGTTTGCTATAAAGCTGCAAAAGACTCAGCTGAATTATCTTCTGTTGTTAGGAGCAAAGTAAAGCTTTGCAAAGTAAAGCATATCTACGTTGTGATTTAGATATTTAGGTGAAGAGATTTGCGAGCAAAGTTTAGATGGTGCAGCTTGGTGTCTCCTTGCTGCTTTCTAGTAAATTGCAGAAGGAAAGAGGTAGATGGAGGAATGTGATATTAAGCAAAAAAGAACTGGATTACCAGAAGGTGGAAGAGGCAAGGCAAGTCTCTCCCCTACAGGTTTGACCTACCCAGTGTATGCTATTATGCTTTGACCACACTAGAAAATGAAGACAGATTTTGGTACCGAGAAACAAGGGACTACTGTAACAAATATTGAAATGGGATCCTGGTCCCGCTGACAACTGGATTTCTGACTTTGAGCCTCCACAACAGTGGGACAATAAATTTCCATTGTTTGAAGGCACCAGTTGTTTTCTAAGCAGCCTTAGAAAAGTAACTCATGTGGCAAGTTTCATTCATTCATTCAAATTTTGAATTAAACACATTGAGTGATGACATTTGATTTGCTAGCTAGAATATAGACGTTTTATTTTGTGTATTGTAACAAAGATTACATTAATCCAAAAGTAATTTGGTCTCAGTGAACCTGTCTTGATTGGAGCCTTTGCCTTAAGAAATATTTTCAGTTTATAGGTCTTAGCATTGTTCTGTTATCTATATTTCACTCTAATACAGACCAAAAAGACATCTGTTATGCCAACTTTATTTTTTTTTCCTTGTGTGAAAATCTGTGTTTCTTACACTCCATCCAGAAACTGTTTCTGTCAAATAGTAAATATTTCAGCAGGGACACCTTATTCTCTTTAATAATACAAATCCTTCTGAAAATTGCCTCTTACTTTTTTAACCTTCTTTATTTCTTTAAGTTGGTCACTCTTGCTATACCTTCTATTCCCCTAAAATAATTTCTGGCATATATAAAAAGCTAACTTGACATTTATTTTTTATTTTTATTTTTTTAACTTGATATTTATTGAATGAATATGCAGTAGTTATTCACAGGAATTTTAATTTATCTTATAACTTTTACAACTTTCAAAACTTAAATACTTAAACTAGAAACCACTTCAATGAAAAGAACCAAAAGTATAATAAATAGTTGATACATCCATCCAAAAATGTATTAAATACCCTATATCTTAATGGGAGTTTCAAATATTTTAGATTATTCACTAAGGCACCAAATTTATACCTTGTTTTGGCTCATGCTAAGAAAAACATAGAGGAGAAATGAAATTCTCTCCACTACTATGTCTGCCTTTGGCTCAAGGCCCCCTGCCCAGTGGTGTCTGAGCCTGGGGCACACAGAGCTACCTGAGAATATTTGAAAACTGAATCCTTTCCCTGTGCCTCTCTTAGGTAATAGGAAAGTATAAACGTCCCTCCTGCCCTGCTTCATGGCGGGTTGGGAGACTAGTCCCTATTAGAGAGGTTGGAGTTGGGAGGCCGTTTGATCCCTCCAACCTTATTTTCTTACTTGGGATATATAGAGTGAGAGAGACCTGGAGTCCAGTCCAGTCCTTTCCATGACCTACCTGAGTAACTTTGTACACCTTGATTAACATCTCTAAACCTCAAATATTCACCTGTAAAAGTGTGAAAAGAAAATACCATATTCTTTTCATGCAGCTGTTGTAAGAATTCAATGAGCTAATTGGTAGTAAGAATAAAAACAGTTGCCTTCTGCGAACTCAGTCGTCATCATCTTCACTTGTAGGACGGGTGATTTAACCTCGGGGGTATTATGAGTATCACGGGAGAGAATCTTTGTGAAGGCTTTAAACAAGTGACTAGAACATGGCAGTTTTTCAGTTGATTTTAATTTCTTTCTTTCCTACAAAACTTGCAACTCTCTGAAAGATGCCAATTTTAGCAGGGGGTTATTAGAGACTAAAGATAGTCTTTTTTTAAAGGCAATTAACCGGAATCATGAAGAATAAACTAAATCCCTTTCAAAGAATATTGAGATTATCTTATTTTTCATTTAACAGAAAGCATGTAAGAATGTAGGAACTCTTGATTAGATGCCAAAGGCAGGAAAAAAATCAACTGAGTGCTAGCACTCTGGATAAAATAACACTATTTTGCCCTTTGTCTCCCTCTTTTCTTTCTCTTCTCTCTTTCCCCCCATTCTCTGCTTTATAAATACCTAGTTGTGTGCATAGTATATGGCTTTTGCTGTTTTGAATCCTGAGATATAAAGATATAAGACACACAGGTTCCCTGCACTCAAGTGTCCTGTGTTCTAGAAGAAAGCTTACAGTCTAAGTGGAGAGTTCATAGTGTAATTTACTAGTCCAGTCCCTTAAAACAGAGGTTCTGAAACTTCGGTGTGCATGAGAATCACCTAAAGGCCCTGTTTAAAAATGCACAGTAGGAGACCCCGCCCAGAAGATAGCAGATGAGAAACACCGCCAGACAGAGTGTCTCTGAAGAAAAGACAGATTCTAGCAGAAATTAGAAGAAAGAAGCAAGAAGACGAGCCTACATCGGATGAGGGTCGGCAGGAGGAGTACCTGAGACCACGGGAGACTCCACAGGAGGAGGTCGCGGAGGAGAACTGGAGGCTGGGACCCCCGGAGCAGCCCAGAGACCAGCGGGAAGGGGAGGTGGATCTGCCGTTTCCCCTCCCCTGCATCCCGGACTGCTGGTGGCCTCCCCAGCAAGCGGAGGGACCTACGGACACCAGCCCAGCGACAACCGCTGCCAGTGAGCAGTAAGCCAGTAGCGGACGCGGCACCAGGCTCCCAACTCCCTCGGGCACCTCCGTGTGCACAGACCCGAGCCGCGCGGCAGACGCCATATTGCCTCCTCCTCCCCTCCCCCCACCCTACCCGCGGCTGCCCAGAGAGACAGAGAGACAATAT